>JACCPG010010012.1:0-13938 GCA_016069955.1 Drepana arcuata | reverse complement strand
CAAGTTCGAATCCCGACTGTACCAATAAGTTTTTCTAAACTTGATTAGTCACACCACGAGCTTTACGGTGAAAGAAAACATCGAGAGGAAACCTGCATACGTCTGAGAAGAAATTCAAAAGGCGTATGTATAGTCGTGCTTGAGTAACGGCGATGGACTCGCCTTCTGTCACGTTGACACCTCTGGCGGAAAGTGGGTGTGTGGGTATTACCTATACACCTCTGCCTACCCCTTCGGGGACCCTTGTGGGAAGGCGTGAGGATATTATTATTATAATTAAATATTATTCAGTTTCTACGCGGGCCCAGCTAGTTGTATAATAAAAACAAACACTTGCATCAATAAACGTTTATTGTAACATTGGTCTACACATCTATACAATTAAAATTTGCCTTCCCATATAACAAGCAGTCTCATTTGCAATAAAACATTAGTATTTCCATTACCATATTATTTCCTAACTAGAATATTAATGGAATATATTAAAGATAATTTTTGTATAAGATAATAGTTTGAGGAAATTTTATAGGTTACAATATATATAACATATACGATATATATAGATAACTAGTTTTACAGTTGTTTTAAGTAAATATTATTGATCTTATTGTAAGGAAAATGCACAAAAAAAAAACGAATCATTCCTAATCATATCTACATAAAATTTAATATGTAATATTTGTTTCAACTTGAGCAGAATATTTATAATATTTTAAGCGAATATTAGATAGATATATAAATGTATATATTATATAATAACCTAAGTATTCTATAAGACTTTATTGGTACAGCACAGCAGTATACATCCTTAATCCTAAAGAAGAAACGATCAATTATTTAATGATCACAATATTCAATAGCTGAAACCTTATCCTTAATAATATTATAAATTTGAATGTAAGTTTGTTTGTTACGCTTTCACGTAAAAATTACATAACCGATTATCATGAAAGTTTGTACACATATTCCTGAAAAAAAAAACATTTTTACGACTGAAAAAAAGCCGGTTTACTGATATTTTTTATGGTGATGGCCTATACCCAGGATTAAGACATAGGCTACATTTGAATCCCGAAAGATTCAAAGCTCTAATATTATAAAGGCAAAAATATGTATGTTGCTCTTTCCACGCGGGCGAAGCCGCGGGCATAAGCTAGTACATTTATAAAACCAAATTACCTACACATAACCACATTGCCTACACTACCCAAATAACTCAAATCCAAAATATATAACCATAAATAAATAAACATTATAATTATATTATATTATATTAATATGTAAATAAACATTATTTATTTTACATATTCCCTACATAGATATAACTATAACACATTTATCGTAACGTGTAATATGTATTAAGTAAAGCAACCACTACGCCTAACATATTTTAAATATGTAATATGAAACCGCTCCAAATCGGTTTGGAGCGGTTTCATATGATCTGATGAATGTGTGAACAAGGAGTGAGATTTCGAGAGTTTTCTAGAGCGCACGAGGGGGTGATGATATGTATATAAATAAATATATTTATATGGGCCCCTTTGCTCACCTGCTGCAAAAATATATTTGATCAAGGCTTCTGGTGACAAGAAGGCTGGTACTTATCTTGCGCAAAGAAGTCAGCATTGCCATACAGCTTGGCAATGCTGCTGGCCTCCTTGGCACACTCCCGTGGGACAACGAGTCGGGGTGTTTTATTTAGTTTAGTAAAAAAAACAGTTTAGAATTAAAATTCCTTACATTTCTATGAATAAAAGTTGTTGGGTACATTTTTAACATCCTTACTTTAACTTAGCCGTGGTGGCCGAGTGGTTCGAGCAGTTGCCTGCGACGCAAAGGTCGCAAGTTCGAATCCCGCCTGTACCAATGAGTTTTTCTGAACTTAAGTACAGTGATTAGTCACACCACGAGCTTTACGGTGAAGGAAAACATCGAGAGGAAACCTGCATACGTCTGAGAAGGAATTCAAAGGCGTATGTATAGTCATGCTTGAGTAACGGCGATGGACTCGCCATCTGTCACGTTGGCACCTAATATACCTCTGGCGGAAAGTGGGTGTGTGGGTATTACCTATACACCTCTGCCTACCCCTTCGGGGACCCTTGTGGGAAGGCGTGAGGATATATATTATTACTTTAACTTACTACGACATACCACCCCAATCACAATTCAAGAATGCTTTACCGATGTATATAACGTGTATTCCGTCCCTTTCGCGAGTTACAATAATCATGGTAAATAGTACATAATAATAGTACATAATTATAATTACGTTTCTACGTATATTCAGATCAAAAGCTTCTAAATGTTAAAGCGAATAAATTTACACATTCCTGAGAAGTTTGTCATTGAACTGTGAAAAAGTAAAAATTAACAATTAAATTCCTTTAACACAGCGGTTGAACAAATTAACTATTAGTTAAAGCATCTCCTAAACATGGAAATATATGTGGTTATAAAGGCTTCAAAATCCCATAACAATTTTATGTCTAAGTACATAATTAAAAGGTTGCTAAGCATTGTGTGTATGTATATAATTTACTTGGAATCCTTTCCCTTATAGTGCAGACATTTTTTACAAATGGCGTCCGCTTTGTCTTTGATGGATTGCGAAGACGTCGCCCTTTCAGCCTCAGGCTTGGCATCTTCCGTTTCAAACGGACCTTCGCTAAATTGTTGGATCAATTTCTTGATATAGCTCCCAGGTCCGCGAATAGTCAGCTTAGTGCTACTATCATCGGGTTGATTAACAATTTTACCATCAGAATTCTGCGTTTCAGTCAGTAATTGAAGACTATCTTGTAAGCTTCCAAAAGCTTGTGTTATCTTATCGCCAATACTCAGTGTTTCATCTGAATCACTGAAATGGACCGCTTTTGCCCCCTCATCACTAAACTCCTTCAGGCCAGTCGGCGTAATGATAATCTCGCTCTTTTGCTTATCAATTGTTATTTTGGCGTCTTCCAAATTCAAGCCCGAAAGAGATACATCGACCGACTTCGAGCGGTATTGCCTAGATGGCGCTGGTGGTACGTGCAGTTGGTACGCGTCGACATTCGTGTCTTGCTTGATCGTGCTGGTGGATGTGACTGGTGATAATGATAGCGATGAACGTTCTCCGGGGCTCGAACCTGGAGGTCAATGCACTTCATTAAGCCGAAGTAGCACAATATATTTAACTTTAATCAAAGCGGTGGCTTATCATCTTTTTTGAAGATATTTTCACATTTACACTGCTGCCTTGTATCACCTAACCTGTTCCCATCGACGAGTTACTGATATGTACGCAAAGGACCAGCGATTTCAAAGGTTTTCTTTCCGCGAACGCACAGACAGTGGAACCCGTTGAGTTTTTAATTGAAGTACATCATGAAGTATTTCAAGAAGGGTGTGACGATAACGTTTACGGCAAAGGAAAACATTCATAGGGAGCAAGAATATCTTTGATGGTATTCATTGACGTGTCTTTAATCCGACAGACTATCTGTCACATTGACACCTAAATATATACATTGCCATGCATAGCACAGATGGTGACATCCACGTAGACGCGCCTCACCAATTTCTAGTCGAGGGGGTCTGAGTATGCCCCGAGTGTGTACCGATAATGTGCCAATATTAGTGGACGGCTGCACACTTACAGTATTTAAACTATATGAAAGAATAGTGGGACGCGTCTTCGTGGATGACACTATCTATAGTAGGTGTTAATGCACCTATATATTTTTTACTTTCAATTAGTGGACCCATCACCTATAACAATAATATTTTGTTTACCTTCAATCAATTTATGGTCTCAATCCCATCATACTTTGATCCTAGAATTCAATCAAATCAATTATTAAATAATCATGCGGCCCCAGTATACCTTCCTAAAAACTAAACTAAACGAATTCAAAACGGTTACAGCTTGCTCGGTTGTAACCGGATACCGAAATATTGAAACGCTGAACTAGCAAAACAATTGGCAACAGACTGACGTAGTTCAAATCTGAGGGTGTTTTTACTCAATCATCCTAGAACAGCTGGACGGAATTGGATAACATTCGGCATAGAGATAGATTAGCTGAAATAAACTTCTACATAAATTAATATTACAAAGTGGCAAAGTTAGTTCGTTTGAACACACTCATATCACAATCTAATCGAATCTGAGTTGAAAGAAAATGTTTCGTTAGAAAGCTCGTTTATTAAGGCAAGTCATCAAAATGCTAACATCCAAGGGACCGGAAATCAAATTTGGCCGAAAACCGAAAAAAAGGTTCCATGTTAATTCAATTTAATGAAAATCGATAAAACAAGCCCGTCATAAAATTCTCAACAGTTCCAATGGCGAAAGCATTTCCGATGTCACTTCGAGAGAAATATGAACTGAATAAAGCCGTGCTATTTTCAAGCCACCACCCACCGTTCGAAGCTTCGTCCTCTTCACTGCACTGGGGCAGGGGCTGCTCCATCATCAGACCTTGCACCATGTCCATGCAAGAGTCCAGAGAGAATTTCTTTCCACACATCTTGATCCCGCGGATGCGCCGGCGCATCTCTGGTTAGTTTTGCGAATTAGCAAACGTTAGTGAAGATATATTATACCAAAGTGGAAGCATGAAAGGCATGATAGTAGCAAGAAGCAAGAGATGTGTTCCCTTAAAAAAATGGAGTAAAGATATTGGATCAAATCTGCAATGAAGAGAATCGCAAAGCAACTGGCATGAACGAGTGTGTGATGGAAACGATGAAGATAGGCATGTTACGTTGGTTTGGGCATACAGAAAGGAAGGAGGTGAAGAAAGTTTGAAGAAACAGATACACAAAGTGATATGTGTGCAAGAACAGGCAGAGGAAGACCACGTTTCAGCTATCTAGACCTTAATGTACTCAAAGTTGGGGTACATGAATCAAGAAACTAATGTAGGGTAAGAGGTATTTAAGACTAGAGAGACAGTTCTCTCTAGACTTAAATACCTCTTACCCTTCTCTTCTCTTAAATAGGGTTGATCAGATTGAGCGCCAGTGCGCTCAATCTGCCTAACCCTGAGTTCTGTTCTGAGGAACTCAACTTGATGAGTTTCCGGTAATTAGCTCCTTGGGGAGGGGGAGGATTGTTATATTGTGTTGGAAGAAGAGGGATTAGTCCCATTATGCTGACAACACAGTATAACTCTCCGAACACAGAGTAGAAACGCACAAGTGATACTTCGGTATTGTATACTAGCTGTACCCGCGACTTCGTCGGCGTGACTTTTTTGTCTTTGGTAAAAAAAAAAAGGTAGAAAGAGAAAGATATAATGATCAGTTGACTAGACTGAGAGACTGAGACATGTATTGGTATAATCCTGTTTTGCTTGTTACCAGGCCCCTACGGAAAGATTACTGAATTTGAGTATTACATTGGTTTTAATAGTTTGGCGTGATGATATGTATGTAGGTCTGTAAGTGTAGAGAGAACTGGCGCTCTACTCTCTCTGCCTAGCGTGAGAGACTCGGCGTGATGATATGTATGTAGGTCTGTAAGTGTAGAGAGAACTGGCGCTCTACTCTCTCTGCCTAGCGTGAGAGACTCGGCGTGATGATATGTATAGTATATGGGGTACAGTTTCATCATGAATCCATACCAGCCCAGGATCTAGGGGCAAGTCGGGGCCCATACCAAGTTGAGAGAGCAGTAGATTCTTGACAGAAACATACTCAACTCATCATTGATCATCATCAACTCAACTTGACAATATCGAGCACAGAACAACATTACTCTTCAGAATGGGCTAGGCAGAAAGAGCTGCGCTGGACCGGCCGGTTGGCCTATAATAAAATTAATAATATTTACCCAGATTGTTTTTTATTGTGGGTATTACCTATACACCTCTGCCTACCCCTTCGGGGAGCTTGTGGGAAGGCGTGAGGATGTATATATATATATTTCGTAAAAAAGGAAAATTTCTTACAAATGTGGTTACCCTCTTAGGTATCAGCTCTTCTTTATCTAAAGTTTACAATTGTATTGAATAACAACATGCTAGTAAAAAATCAGGAAATAAACTTATTTTACGAAATTGTTGGTTACTTAATGACTAAAATTAAATAAAACGTACTTTTCGATATGAGATTATGTGTGCGTGTGTGTGTCTGTGTGTATGTGTGTGTGTGTGTGTCCATCAGTGGGCACCTGATGGTCGAAATGAGGATGATAGAGGTAAAAATAACGGCGGGAGCGGTATTTTTTGCGCTGGTTCTGGTATACAAAACACTTAAAAACTTCAAGTTTTTTCCTATGTATTAATTAGCACATGCGTGTGTATGTGAAACGCGAAGAGTGAATGAATGAGCACATGTATGTCTATCCCTTTCGCACTTGTGAATATTAATAGCAATGACGTCATGAAGGTCAAAAGTGAGGTCAAAAACTCACCAGGACTGTCCTTGGGTTCCATCTTGAGCTGAGCGAAGGTTTGAGCGCAGGAGGTGAGCAGCTTCTCATAGTCGCAAATGGCAGCGTGAGTCCCGTTCACGATCTTGGGACTCATAGGACTGTTGGCAAGGAGCAGGCTCGTGCCGAACTCAGCGTTGATGGCTCGGGTCTCTAGAATATTTTTCAAGTTCGCCTGAACATTACATACATAGGATACAAATATTGATTATCTCAAGGGAGGTAGGGCAGTGAGAAGTTCGAGTAGTTGCCTGCGACACAAAGATGGCAAGTTCGAATCCCGACTGTACCAATGAGTTTTTCTTTACTTAAGTACAGTGATTAGTCACACCACGAGCTTTACGGTGTAGGAAAACGTCGAGAGGAAACCTGCATACGTCTGAGAAGCAGTTCAAAGGCGTATGTATAGTCGTGTTTGAGTAACAGCGATGGACTCGCCATCTGGCACTAAAATATATCTCTGGCGGAAAGTGGGTGTGTGGGTACTACCTATACACCTCTACCTACCCCTTCGAGGACCCTTGTGGGAAGGCGTGAGGATACTACTATTACTATAAATTTTACCATTCGTTGGTTTAAGCTGATGTCAATTGCCTTAAATATTTAGTTACCTTTCAAAGATATATATAAAATATATTATATTTTATTATATTTAATACTAGCTGTCCCGCCCAGCTTCGCTCGGGTGAAAAAGTTAAATTGCCCGTAACACGATCGCAGCGCCATCTATCGGGTCCAATTGTAAATCTAAACCATTCTCGAATCCACCTTAAGACACAGAAAGGGATAGCTTCGCCCGGGTGAAAAAGTTAAATTCCTGAAACTCGATCGCAGCGCCACCTATCGGGTCCAATTTAATATAGCCTATGTTCACCGGAGATAGTGTAGCTTCCCAACAGTGAAAGAATTTTTCAAATCGGTCCAGTAGTTTTTGAGCCTATTCATTACAACCAAACAAACAAACAAAGTTTTCCTCTTTATAATATTAGTGTAGATATTATTATATATTATATAATTACCTTTCAAAGAAATTCTCGGCTTCTTGGAGTCGACAATGTTGCCATTTTCAGTTCCGAAGACATCCTTCAGGATCTCCGAAGACACAGTCCTGATCTCGTTCCAGTCATCTGAAAACCAATATTCTTTTTGTTTCCTGTATCGTCTCTCGCAGCGAGAGTTCCGGGAACTTTTGCAACTTAGCCGTGCAATAGCGAGGCCTAGGCCTCCAGCCAGGGAATCCATGCCTAATTATATCGCAGTTCGCGGCTTATCTAAGCCTCTCATGACAAGCTGGAAGGTGTAGAAGAGAATCAGGATGCAATGCAAGCGACCCATCAGAAAAGAACAAACCCTCAATGATGGGAATCACAAGAGTATTAGAAACCTGCAAAGATGTATGTATAAAGAGACCAAAGAGCTAAACTAAAGAAGTCTAGAGAGAACTGGCGCTCTCTCTGCCTAGTGTAAGTACCTAGGCGTGATGATATGTATGTAGGCATAGTCTAGAGAGAACTGACGCTCTAATCTCTCTGCCTAGCCTGAGGCACTCGGCGTGATGATATGTATGTAGGGCTGTAAGTGTAATGAGAACTGGCGCTCTACTCTCTCTGCCTAGCGTGAGGGACTTGGCGTTATGATATGTATGTAGGTCTGTTAGTCTAGAGAGAAATGGCGCTCTACTCTCTCTGCCTAGTGTAAGGACCTAGGCGTGATGATATGTATGTAGGCATAGTCTAGAGATTCCTGGCGCTCTACTCTCTCTGCCTAGCGTGAGGGACTCGGCGTGATGATATGTATGTAGGGCTGTAAGTGTAATAAGAACTGGCGCTCTACTCTCTCTGCCTAGCGTAAGGGACAAAGCGTAGTGATATGTATGTAGGTCTGTAAGTGCAGAGAGAACTGGCGCTCTACTCTCTAGCGTGATGGACTCGGCATGATGATATGCATGTAGGGCTGTAAGTTTAGAGATAATTAGCGCTCTACTCTCTCTGCCTAGTGTAAGGAACTAAGCGTGATGATATGTATGTAGGTCTGTAAGTCTAGAGAGAACTGGCGCTCTGCTCTCTCTGCCTAGCTAATGTATAACACTGATTATGTTACCCAATGCCTACCCCTTCGGGGACCCTTGTGGGAAGGCGTGAGGATATATTATAATTATTATTATTATTACCCAATATATCCTGGTTGGTGGTCCTCTGCGAGGTGACAGTAAAGCGGATGACGTAGGTACTCTTAAAGCAAGCGGGCACCGCGTGGATGTACCCGCGAGCGTTGAGGCGCTTGAGAAGCCGCTCAGTTAGCGCATTGGCTCCCTTCAGACGGAACGCTACCATGCCTGGGAAATTAAGTTATACATATTTTACTAAGCCGTGGTGGCCGAGTGGTTCGAGCAGTTGTCTGCGACGCAAAGGTCCCAAGTTCGAATCCCGACTGTACCAATGAGTTTTTCTGAACTTAAGTACAGTGATTAGTCACCACGAGCTTTACGGTGAAGGAAAACATCGAGAGGAAACCTGCATACGTCTGAGAAGAAATTCAAAGGCGTATGTATAGTCGTGCTTGAGTAACGGCGATGGACTCGCCATCTGTCACGTTGGCACCTAATATGCCTCTGGCGGAAAGTGGGTGTGTGGGTATTACCTATACACCTCTGCCTACCCCTTCGGGGACCCATGTGGGAAGGCGTGAGGATATATTATTATTATTTTACTAGTACTTAATGTTATAAATTTGTGATGTTTGGATGTTTGCGGTTCTTTCACGGCCAAACGGCTGAACCGATTTGGTTGGTATATTAGGTGCCAATAAAATTTATAATATAATAATATTTATTTCGTAAAAAAGGAAAATTTCTAAGAAATGTGGTTACCCTCTTAGGTATCAGCTCTTCTTTATCTAAAGTTTACAATTGTATTGAATAACAACATGCTAAAATTTTGTGATGTTTGGATGTTTGCGGTTCTTTCACGGCCAAACGGCTGAACCGATTTGGTTGAAAGTTGAAATGGTGGTAGATTATACCTAGGAATAGGACAAATGCTTTTTTTTTTTTGTCCTGATCAATTCAAGCTTCTTATATATGATGCTCTTTCACGACATAGCGGCTGAACCGATTCTGGCAGGAAAATAATAATAATAATATATCCTCACGCCTTCCCACAAGGGTCCCCGAAGGGGTAGGCAGAGGTGTATAGGTAATACCCACACACCCACTTTCCGCCAGAGGTATATTAGGTGCCAGCGTGACAGATGGTGAGTCCATCGCCGTTACTTAAGCACGACTATACATACGCCTTTTAAATTTCTTCTCAGACGTATGCAGGAAAATTTCAGTTTATCTCTATTATTACTTTCTATTAACTAGATACAAATTATAAATAAATAAACTGAATTTTTAATGTTTAAAGAACATACTTAAGTTCCTCGGCTGTGGTATTTCAAACCGCTGGTCGGCGAGCACTAATGCTTCAAATTTCTGAGCCATGCGCACTCCCTGTAACAAAATCGCATCCATATTTACGTACCATGTATTTATAAATGCTAAAGTTAGTGTGTATGTTTGTTTCTCTTTCACGCAAAAACTACTGAACGAAATCAGATGAAATTTGGTACAGAGATAGATTACTGGCTGGAACACATATTTTACTACCAAGGAAAAAAACTACGAATGAAATAAATAATAAATAAATAAATACCTGGGACAATTCCACACAAATTGACCTAGTCCCAAAGTAAGCAAAGCTTGTGTTATGGTAACTAGACAACGATATATTTACTTATATAGATAGATATATACATAAATACATAGGACATCCAAGACTAAAGTACAAATATTCGTGTTCATCACACAAATATCTGCCCTCAGCGGGATTCGAACCCGCGACCTCAAGTTTCGCAGTCAGGAGCTCTAACCACTAGACCAAACGGTCGTCATGTACTATAGATGACAAAAGATGGGTTAACAGCAGCAGCTGAACTAAATTGGATGATGTTTCGCATATAGATAGATTGTGAGCTGGGTTAGCACATAGGATGTGTCTATACTAGAGAGATAAACAAAAAATATGTACAATGCGAGATGCGATGGGAAGAAGAGGCAGAGGAAGACCTAGTCCATCAATACTGGTAGGTACTATTTAAATCTTTAGAGATTTCATTCTACGAAAGTAAATAAGCTTAGAATAATAATAATAACTGAGCCGTGGTGGCCGAGTGGTTCGAGCAGTTGCCTGCGACACAAAGATCGCAAGTTCGAATTCCGACTGTACCAATGAGTTTTTCTGAACTTAAGTACAGTGATTAGTCACACCACAAGCTTTATGGTGAAGGAAAACATCGAGAGGAAACCTGCATACGTCTGAGAAGAAATTCAAAGCCGTATGTATAGTCGTGCTTGAGTAACGGCGATAGACTCGCCATCTGTCACGTTGGCACCTATACACCTCTGCCTACCCCTTCGGGGACCCTTGTGGGAAGGCGTGAGGATATATTAATTATATTATTATTATTATTATAATCATATAAATAATAATAATATAGGTAGTCCCTACACACCCACTTTCCACCATAGACGACCGTCTGGTCTAGTGGTTAGAGCTCCTGACTGCGAAACTTGAGGTCGCGGATTCGAATCCCGCTGAGGGCAGATATTTGTGTGATGAACACGAGTATTTGTAGCTTAGTCTTGGATGTCCTATGTATTTATGTATATATCTATCTATATAAGTAAATATATCGTTGTCTAGTTACCATAACACAAGCTTTGCTTATTTTGGGACTAGTTCAATTTGTGTGGAATTGTCCCAGGTATTTATTTATATATTTGGTGCCAACGTGACTGATAGCGTATCCATCGCGGTAACTCAACCACGACTATACATAGAAGCATAGAATAATGAAAAAAATATTCTAGTTATCATCAAGTTACCTCGCGTATATGTTTTTGAAGTCCAACAACACCGTAGTTCCTGAGCACGAACCAAAGTTTCAGCGCCCTGAAACGTCTGCTCAGTGGTATCTGCCAGTGCTGAAATACAATTACCAACTTTCAGAACATTTTCTCGTCTATATATACAACCATTTCCACCCAGGTCCATCTACGCATCAACAGAGGCTGCTTACCTCGGTACAAACAAAGTAGTAATAGATTTAATAATAATAAAAATTATCTTTTACTAGATAATATTAAATATATACTATAAGCCGTGATGGCCGAGTGATTCAAATATTCGCCTGATGCCAAACGCAAAGATTACAAGTTTGAATCCCGAGTGCACCGGGATACACTCGGGATTCAAATTAAGTACACTGAGTAATCACATCACATGCTTTAAGGTGAATTGAAGTGACAGAGATATTCAAAAGACATATGTATAGTCATATTAGGAATAGGACAATGGGCTCGCCATCTGTCACGTTGGCAACTAAATAAATCTCCAGGTAGTAGTAGTTAGTGAAGAAATTTAAAATATAGTGAATATAAGGCGAAAATTAATTAAGGTTATTTAGTTAGAAGAATTAACTTTGCCCTACGGTTTCACCGGCGTAATATGTTGAACTCATATTGTTTTTTTTTTTTTTTTTTATACCACTTGGGTGGCAAACAAGCATGCGGTCCGCCTGATGGTAAGCGGTTTTGGTTGGTTTATTTTATGTTAATTATATCCTATGTCCTTATTCAGTAAATAATCTATCCCTGTGCAAAATTTCATCCGATTCCGTTTAGTAATTTTTCCTTGAAAGTGGAACAAACATTTATATTATTGGTAGAAAATAAAGAGGGCACATTATTAATTGTAAACCTCAGGAAAGAGATTTAAACATCACATCAACAACATTTGAGTCGAGTATGAGCACAATAGAAAACTAGCTCACTATTACGTCTGCCTACCCGTTAGGGATTCGACGAGAATATGTATTATGTGAACCTGTGCTAAGAGAAGAAACAGACCGATAATTATTTAAACAGATTTACAGACAGACAGAGAATTGAAATAATTTTCCGTCGGGTCGTTGACGAAGTCGAAGTTGGAGCGGAGAAGCAACTCTACATAGAGAAAAATAAAGAGAATTCCAGCAGAAACACGACGTCATAGAGCCATAAAAATACCAAAATTTAAAAAGATGAAGATAGAATTGACCCAGTCCCCAAACTAAGTGTAGCTTGCAGGAACAATACAGTTATAAGAAACGTTTAAAAGATCACACGAACAAAGATGTCAGAAGAACTATGTTTGGATGTACCCAGGATGTGGGTCCGTGTAACAGCATCTTGGCGAACCCTAGTTCTGACAATATAAAGTGTTTGTTAAAATTGTATATGCGTAGATTTTAAGTGATTTTATTTTATATCCAGGTGTCCTCACGGAGTGACATAGTCGCTGTGCGACAAAACTCCTATAATAAATAGAAAAAAAAAAAAAAAACTATCCACCACCGGGGTAACCGAACCCATGTGCTTCGCATTCAGGAGCCCGACCACCGAACCTATTGCCGTTAAAAATCATTGTGTGCAATATTGCCATCACCAAAATATAACGCCATCACCGATTTATTTTAAAATTCTTACAAGGTACTCCTTTTTATCTGGATCTTCCAATTGTATATTGTCACCACATCCAGATGCAATTTTATCGTAACCATGAAGATCGCTTTCGTCATCATAAACGTGTGAATCATCACCGTTTATAATTTTATTACTACCGTTTATAAACGTGTCATCACCGTTCATAATCTTGTCATCATCGATTATAATTTTGTCATCACGGTTTATAATTTTGTCATCACGGTTTATAATTTTGTCATCACCGTTTATAAGTTTTCCATTACCGTTCGTAGGCAATGCATTTTCATTAAAATCGTTTTCCTGTTTGGTCCTCTTGTCACCAATCAAGGTTTTTACAGGATGGTCGATTTCAATTATTTGTTTTATTTTCCTCATCGTTCTCATTTTGTTACCGTTCTGTTTGGAGCCCACCTATTATAAAAAATCTTATATTTTTGACACAGTATATAAAAGAGCCGTGGTGGCCGAGTGGTTCGAGCAGTTGCCTATGACGCAAAGGTCGCAAGTTCGAATCCCGACTGTACCAATTTTTCTGAACTTAAGTACAGTGATTAGTCACATCACGAGCTTTATGGTGAAGGAAAACCATCGAGAGGAAACCTGCATACGTCTGAGAAGCAATTCAAAGTCGTGCTTGAGTAACGGCGATGGACTCGCCATCTGTCACGTTGGCACCTAATATACCTCTGGCGGAAAGTGGGTGTGTGGTGTATTACCTACACACCTCTGCCTACCCCTTCGGGGACCCTTGTGGGAAGGCGTATATAAAAATTATAAATATTTTATTTCATATAAAACTACATTAGTAGTAAAATTATTCTACTAGTAATTCTTACCATGTAATCAATAGCTTTCCCTGCAATAGAAATAAATATTAGTATCAAATTGATTTTAAAATCAAATACAAACTCTCATATTCGAGACATAGATGCACAGAGGTTCGTGAGTA
>JACCPG010010010.1:0-36002 GCA_016069955.1 Drepana arcuata | reverse complement strand
AAAGGCGTATGTATAGCCGTGCCTGAGTAACGGCGATGGACTCGCCATCTGTCACGTTGGCACCTAATATACCTCTGGTGGAAAGTGGGTGTGTGGGTGTTACCTATACACCTCTGCCTACCCCTTCGGGGACCCTTGTGGGAAGGCGTGAGTATTATTATTTATGAATGTGGCCATAGTCAGCAAGTGTAGTTGCCTGCTACACAAAGATCAGCAGTACGAATCCCAACTGTACCAATGAGTTTTTCTGAGCTTAAGTACTTTGATTAGTCAAAGTATGTATAGTCATGCTTGAGTAATGGTGATGGACTCGCCATCTGTCACCAAGTCACCTAAAATATATCTCAGGAGGAAAGTGGGTGTGTGGGTACTACCTAATACACCTTTGCCTGACCCTTGTGGGAAGGCGTGAGGAAGAAATGTTATAAATGCGAATGTTCGTTCCTCTTTCACACAAAAAAAACTGAACCAAATGGGATGAATTTTAGATTATTAGCTTGATTAACACAAATGATATGGCTTATACCAGTAAAAATATATTGATGAAATCTAATGGAAAACGCGGGGATCAGCTACTTAAGATATCACTTCACATTTAGGGGTTAACTTCTAATATATTCTTTATGTAATCACATTAGGATGAATTATCATCATTTTCTACTCACTTTTCTTCCTTTAACTCCAATTTCGACGTAGAGAAATGTACTATACGTCTGTAATTGCTAAAGGAAGCTCCTAAACCATTATTTTTCACTAAATAACGTATTCTAGGACTTGAAAAGGGTTTTATCAAATTTTTAAACATGATTCTAATTAAGTTCTTAGCACCAACAAGCCTGCGTCACTGCCTCACTAATACTGTTATGTATTCAATAATTCAAAGCTATTACAATTTTTCAAATAGGAATTAAGATAATACATCAAAATGTTAATGAAACGAAAAACGGGACTCTGTAACGTCACATTGGGTAGCCATAGCTGTCACTTACTAACTGACTGTCATGTCAAGCAACGTGTTGAATAGAACCTACCTATGTATTTAGGTATAGGTACTATATTTGTCTTTTTTCTATATAATACTAAGCAAACATAGATACTAGTCGTTCACTAATAAAAAATCTGCCTCTAAAAACGCTGATTTTATAGCATAGTAGCGCTAGCATTGAAGTTCGTAACACCAGCATTTTGAAAAGGGAAGTGAGATGTTATGGTTATATTAATGTATGTAAGTGAAATGTTCATCTTGTATGCGGCATCTAGGTTATCATTAAATAAATATGATATGGTATAAATAGGTACCTTTGTAACAACGAAACTATAAATAAATGTCAATGTCAAACAAATCTACACTTTGACACTTGAATGAATATTACGAATACTTAATACATCTTAACAAATTTCGGGAAATTTTACGAACTTTTAGTCTTATTGAGTGAATTCTGACAGACCAGATAATTCTAGTGCCCTGGCCATACTTTAAAAGGTATCGCGTCGTTAATTTACATAGCAGTATTCTTATAAATCCCCGATAATGTCGGATTGGCTAAAAGAGAGCCAAGTTTCAAACGAGAGTGTCATCGACGATATAACCAAAGACTTAAAATCCAATTTAACAACGGAAGACATATCTGAAGAGTTCGTCATAAACCCTGGATCTAGCGCTGAAGATAACTTTGCATCATCTGGAGACGCGCCTACAAATACAGGCAAGATTTTTCTTTTTTTACGTTCGTAAGATGTTGGGGCGTTTCCAGAATTTTCTAAGGATCTTATTATACTAAAGAACTTTATATTAAAACAATATATGTAATCACATTCACACACAATCGCTTTTTTATACTATTAGGTTGGTAAGCAAGCATGCAGCACATTCTGCTTGATCGTAAATAATTAATGCAGATGAGAAATACTTGAGATTTAAAGGGTATCACGCGCAGACTGCTTACACCCAGCTTAAAGAACTCCATGCTTTACCCTCAAGGCAAACCTCAATGGGCATTGCCTGCCTAACAATTGCCAAAAGAAGCACTTTTAACTGCGACCTTATTGGTATATCTAAGGGATGTGGATAAACTCCCCGTCAATACCCAAGCACAGATTGGCTTGATAAGCCAGTAAAGGTGTTGTACATACATACACACATATCATCACACAAAGTCCCTAACGGGGTAGGCAGAGAGTATAGAGCATTGTATGGTGCAGGCAATATATTCTCAGTACTCATGGCCACCTGTCAAGTGGTCAATACTCCTGACTGCAAAGCTTGAGGTTGCAGGTTCGATTTCCACTGACGGCAGATATTAGTGTGATGAACACAAACATTTTTACCTTGTCTTGTATGCCTTATATAAGTATTTGTTTAAGTAGATATCTGTATAAGTTTATAATATATCATTGTCTCGTTACCATAGTACAAGCTTTGCCTTATTTAGCCATCAAATTTTGGGTGGGTTAGAGACTGGTTTAGATTCACAATTGGACCCAATAGGTTTCACCACTGGGTCTTTAATTTTTTCACCCAAGCGAAGCTGGGCAGGACAAGTTATTTATATAATATGTCAACTTTTCAGATATACCCTCATATGACTATGGCGAGGACAAAGAAAACCTGGACAGCGATAAAGAGCAGGAAGAGAGTGACACCGACTCAATTGATGAAGTAACTCTCAAAGATGCCGAACTAGACCTTACCGATGAGCAGAAGGAGGAGAGGAGAGTGAAAGCTGAAGAGATGAAGTCTGCTGGAAATGATGCATTTAAAAATGGCGATTATGAACTCAGTATTGATAAATATACAGAAGGTAAGTCATTTCTAGACCAAATTAGGGACGTCTTGAAAAAAGGCCAGTTCAAGAGTTGCTAAACCGAAGAGCATGTTTGAAGAGAATAATGAAAGTGGACGAAGCGAAAGAAGTATGTAAGGATCGTAGCAAGTGGAAAGAAGTGGTCTCTGCCTACCCCTATGGGACAAAGGCGTGATTATATGTATGTATGTAAGTCGAGCTGAATGAAATTAATTGAATGAGGTCCCCATTGAGTTATTCCCTGGAGAGTACAGCATGGAGTTCTTCAAGACGGGTGTGAAAAGATTTCTGCAGGGTCGGCAACGCGCGAGTGATGCCCCTGGTGTTGCAAGCGTCCATAGGAGGCGGTAACCGCTTACCATCGGCGGACCATGCTAGTTTGCCACCCGTGGTATAAAAAAAGCTAAGACAAATGAAGTTGTTATGTATTTAATGTGGGTTTTTTAATCTTGTTGACACATAAGATTAGTTAAGTACAAGTGGGTAGTTTGTAAGTATATTGTGTGCATTCAGTCATTGTCTTGCTACCTAGCACAATACATGTGATTCTCTCAGAATGGTGGTCTCAGAAGAGCGAATTTGTAAATTTCTTCTTAAATACATGCAGGTTTCCTTTTTAAAGAAAGAAAGTGAAAGAAAACTTCACCATAAGGCTAGACATCACAGAAGTTAAGAGCGAATTTGTAAATTTCTTCTTAAATACATGCGGATTTTCTCTTTTCTTTCTTTTCTTTCACTATAGGCTTGTGATGTGATAAATCGCTGTATTTAAGTTCACGAAAACTCATTGTTACATTCGGGATTTGAACTTGATATGTTCGTTTTGAACACAACTATGACGAAAAAAGTGTATAAGGCGAGTGTGAATGAAAGTGTTGGAAGGGGTAGACCTAGGCGGACGTTTCTAGACCAAATAAGGGACGTCTTGAAAAAAGGTCAGGTCAAGAGTACCCTAAACCAAAGAGCATGTATGAAGAGAATAATGAAAGTGGACGAAGCGAAACAAGTATGTAAGGATCGTAGCAAGTGGAAAGAAGTGGTCTCTGCCTACCCCTACGGGAAAGAGGCGTGATTATAAGTATGTATGTATGTATGTAAAACTATTCAAACCACTCGGTCACCTTAGCCGTACGTACATATAAGTGGTGGTGGTGTACAAGTATTAAAATACTAGTTGTGCCCGCGACTTCGTCGGTGTGGATGGCATTTTTATATTACGTAAAAAGGTTTTTTTTCAATAAAAATTGTATCCTATGTTACTTCTAATACCTCCAAGAATATGTGTACAAAGTTTCGTGATGATCGGTTAAGTAGTTTTTACGTGAAAGCGTAACAAACAAACTTACATTGACATTTATAATATTAGTAAGGATGTATCTTCTTTCTCATTGCAGGTTTAAAAGTGTGTCCGTTAACGTTCCCCCAGCAGCGGTCAGTGTTGTACTGCAACCGAAGTGCTGCTAAAATGAAGTTGGAGAAATATGGCAAAGCTGTTAAAGACTGCACTAAAGCTATTAATTTGGACGAGCGGTATTTGAAAGCGTATATAAGGTATGTTTTCATCGTCTATAATTATGTGAAAGCTTATATATATATACTTGCTGTGCCCGCGACTTAGTCCGCGTGGAATTTAGCAAAAAAGTAATTGTTCAGTTTCTAAAATAAAAGTAGTCTTAATTACTCCTTATTATATCAGCTATCTGCCAAATTCACGTTAAAATCGGCCCAGCCGTTTAAGAGATTAGCCGGAACAAATAGACAAGAAAGAAAATTGTATAAAAACCGTGGTGGCCGAGTGGTTTGAGCAGTTGCCTGCGACGCAAAGGTCGCAAGTTCGAATCCCGACTGTACCAATGAGTTTTTCTGAACTTAAGTACAGTGATTAGTCACACCACGGGCTTTACGGTGAAGGAAAACATCGAGAGGAAACCTGCATACGTCTGAGAAGAAATTTAAAGGCGTATGTATAGTCGTGCTTGAGTAACGGCGATGGACTCGCCATCTGTCACGTTGGCACCTAATATACCTCTGGCGGAAAGTGGGTGTGTGGGTATTACCTATACACCTCTGCCTCCACCCCTTCGGGGACCGTTGTGGGAAGGCGTGAGGATATATATATATATATTATATATATAAAATTATATATGTACCGTGTTTACATCCATATTCATTTCATTTTAATATTATAAACAGACACTCCAATTTTATTTATTTGTATACATATAAGTAGTTTGCCTTCATATAAACACCCTCATATTTCAGACGAGCACAGTCATATGAAGCGACGGAGAAATTCGACGAATGCTTAGCTGACTATAAGAAGGTTCTAGAACTCGACCCTTCGCACAAGGACGCCCAAAAGGCCACTATCCGCCTCCCTCCGCTAATAGAAGAGAAAAACGAAAAGTTGAAAACAGAAATGTTGGGAAAATTAAAAGATTTGGGCAATATGATACTTAAACCTTTCGGTCTCTCCACAGATAACTTCCAAATGGAGCAAGACCCCGGAACCAAAGGATATAAAATAAATTTTAAACAGTAAATGTAAAGCTATGTGATATTATATTGTTGTATATTCTGGCATTTTTATTTTTGCTTTTTTATCTGTGATTTCCAACGGTGTTGATAGGTGTCAACATGACAGATGACCGAATATTTATATGTACTTAGTGCCACCCACGAAGACGCGTCTTTGCACGGTTAAGGGACAATACAAAAAAAAACGAAGACGCGCCCACCTATTCTTCCCTAGTTTGACTAACTAGTCATACTGCCGACTAGAAAATAGGTGGGGCTCGTCTTCGTAGATGGCAGTATATTATACGTCTCGTTTCTGTCTGATCGTCAAAACCACGCAAATAACATGCAGTTGCAACAACACAATAAAGATAGCCAGTTCGAATGGTACTTACCAATACCAAACCTGAACTACCAAACTAAAATACAGTGATTAGTCACACCACGAGCTTCACGGTGGAGGAAAACATCGAGAGGAAACCTGCATACGTCTGAGAAGCAATTCAAAGGTGTATGTAATAACTTACTCTGTGCCAGACTTCAGGTATACTGCTATTCAGCCGTTCTGTCTAGACAAAACCCCTTTAGTGTGCTATGACCCTTTTCCGCAACTAGAGTTACAAAAAGCAGCAGAAGAATGAACATACAGTGATTTATGTCAACGCAGGCGCGTGTGAGTCACAAACATCGTCAGAAACTAATAATTATAATATAATATATACTCACGCCTTCCCACAAGGGTCCCCGAAGGGGTAGGCAGAGGTGTATGTGTAGTACCCACACACCCACTTTCCGCCAGAGGTATATTTAGGTGCCAACGTGACAGATGGCGAGTCATAGTTACTCAAGCACGACTATACATACGCCTTTGAATTTCTAATCAGACGTGTGCAGGTTTCCTCGTTGTTTTCTTTCGCCGTAAAGCTCGTGGTGTGACTAATCACTGTACTTAAGTTCAGAATAACTCATTGGTACAGTCGGGTTTCGAGCTTGCGATCTTTGTGTCGCAGGCAACTGCTCGAACCACTCGGCCGGTTTCGTATATGCTAAAATATAGCCTTCTTTGTATAACCATATTCTTGGTTAAGAAGAAAATAGAAGAATAATGACATTCGTTCAAAAACCGAATGAGACTTAAGTCATGTGATTTCAGTAATGTACAAATTTTTTCTAATCCGTAAATTTAATGCGTAAATATTTAATATATTTTGCTATGAATTTACTAGCAACAAAGATTTCTGTGAATTTTTAACTACATATACAATTTCCATTACAAATGAGGTTTATTTGAGAACTGATTACGTAAAAGTAAGTATTTACCAACTACATATTTTACTCCTTTATCGTTGACCAATCATTGTCGAATTTTGACTAGAAACCGAATAAGTACAACAACGAAATATATTTAACCCTATCTGTGCCTATAACAAACTTTATTCTCATCCTCACGCCTTCCCATAAGGGTCCTCGAAGGTGTATAAGCAGTACTCACACCCACTTTCCGCCAGAGATATGTGACAGATGGCGAGTCCATCGCCGTTACTCAAGCACGTCTATTTCATACGCCTTTGAATTGCTTCTCAGACGTTTGCGGGTTTACTCTCGATGTTTTCCTTCACCGTAAAGCTCGTGGTGTGACTAATCACTGTACTTAAGTTCAATAAAACTCATTGGTACAGTCTGGTTTCGAACTAGCAATCTTTGTGTCGCAGGCAACTACAGCTTATTATCCATGTTTAATAAGTCGAATGAAATAACGACTCTATTACATACGCCCCTGAATGTCTTCTCAAACGTTTTAAAGTTTCCTCTAGATGTTTTCCTTCACCATACACCTAGTGGAGGAGTTAATCACTGTCCTTGAAACTAAGTTTGTTTTAAGAACTAGGCTCACGGGCCAATCGCACGCATTGATTTGGTATATTCATATGAGTATGTACGCACGCCTTCCCACAAGGGTTGCCGAAGGGGTTGGCAGAGGTGTATAGGTAGTACCCACACCCACTTTCCTATAAGTACCTACCCATATTTTATCGTTTCAGTCAAAAATGGCCAAATGTCGACGAAGACGGAAGTGAGTTGATATATCATATTAGTGTACATATAAACACTTATTTCTGTAAAATTTGTGAACACAAAGTTTATACATACATATCACCACGCCGAGTCCCTCACGGGGCAGGCAGAGAGAGTAGAGCGCCAGTTCTCTATAATAGTATTACATATATGTAGTGTACGTACACTAGTGCTTGGCAGGATATCTGACACTGCGGAGGTCACCTAGCCGGACTGTTGCAATAAGAGCCTACCAACTAGTATCCAGTCCCTTAGGGCCAGTAATGTGACTAGCTACAGCGCCCTCCACTCCGGCACACAGTGTAGTGTACGTACACTAGTGCTTGGCGGCAGGATATCTGGCACTGCGGTGGTCACGTAGCCGGACTGTTGCAATAAGAGGCCTACCACCTAGTACCCAGTCCCTTAGGGCCAGTAATGTGACTAGCTACAGCGCCCTCCACACCGGCACACAGTGTAGTGTACGTACACTAGTGCTTGGCGGCAGGATATCTGACACTGCGGTGGTCACCTAGCCGGACTGTTGCAATAAGAGGCCTACCACCTAGTACCCAGTCCCTTAGGGCCAGTAATGTGACTAGCTACAGCGCCCTCCACACCGGCACACAGTGTAGTGTACGTACACTAGTGCTTGGCGGCAGGATATCTGACACTGCGGTGGTCACCTAGCCGGACTGTTGCAATAAGAGGCCTACCACCTAGTACCCAGTCCCTTAGGGCCAGTAATGTGACTAGCTACAGCGCCCTCCACTCCGGCACACAGTGTAGTGTACGTACACTAGTGCTTGGCGGCAGGATATCTGGCACTGCGGTGGTCACCTAGCCGGACTGTTGCAATAAGAGGCCTACCACCTAGTACCCAGTCCCTTAGGGCCAGTAATGTGACTAGCGACAGTGCCCGCCACACAGTGTAGTGTACGTACACTAAATTGCTCACTTAAATCCTAAATTAGCTTGCAATCAGTGCTCAATTTCTATTCTCACCGTACAATCCACTTTTTGTTCTCTCCTTACTTTTTACATGTTGCTACTGTTCTAATATTTAATAGAAAGGTTTTTAAACGAGTTTTTTCTTTTTACAGAATGTGTAAAACGTAAGTGTTTGACAGGCCGTATGTTATCTTTATAGGTATCAACCGAAATCGGATACAAAAGGTATGGTCGTTTCTGTTATAACTAATATTCTTATCATCACGCTTTCCCGAAGTGGTAGGCAGAGGTGTGTACTGTAGCACATCATTCATCAGATTTTTTTTATCTCGAAAATTCAAAGTTCTAATAATATAAAGCATAATGCATATAAGCTACTATTCCGAACTCCACGTGGGCGAAGCCGCGGGCATAAGCTAGTTATCTATATGCTCTCAAATTCCGAGAACTTACATTTAACGTCCCCACGAGTCTCCGATCGATTTGATCCAGGTAGTTGGAACGTGGTCTTCCTCTGGCTCCTGTACACACTTTCACTTTGTATATCTGTTTCAGTATTGTAAAGTATTATAATAATGTTGGTATTGTCTCTGCTAGCCTAGTACTTTCAAAGGAGATTAGTTTGATATAATAATAATGTTGGTATTGTCTCCTCATCTTCATGCTAGCCTAGTACTTTCAAAGGACATACTTTGATATTATAATAATGTTGGTATTGTCTCCTCATCTTCATGCTAGCCTAGTACTTTCAAAGGACATACTTTGATATTATAATAATGTTGGTATTGTCTCCTCATCTTCATGCTAGCCTATACTCTGTCAAAAGGACATACTTTGATATTATAATAATGTTGGTATTGTCTCCTCATCTTCATGCTAGCCTAGTACTTTCAAAGGACATACTTTGATATTATAATAATGTTGGTATTGTCTCCTCATCTTCATGCTAGCCTAGTACTTTCAAAGGACATACTTTGATATTATAATAATGTTGGTATTGTCTCCTCATCTTCATGCGAGCCTAGTACTTTCAAAGGAAATAGTTTGACATAACAATGTTGGTATTGTCTGCTCGTCATTATGCTAGCCTAGTACTTTCAGTAAGGACATACTTTGATACCACGTTGGTATTGTCTCCTCATCTTCATGTTAGCCTAGTAATTTCAAAGAATATACTTGATATTATAATAATGTTGGTATTGTCTCCCTCATCTCATGCTAGCCTAGTACCTCAAAGGACATAGACTTTGATATTATAATAATGTTGGTATTGTCTCCTCATCTTCATGCTAGCCTAGTACTTTCAAAGGACATACTTTGATATTATAATAATGTTGGTATTGTCTCCTCATCTTCATGCTACCCTAGTACTTTCAAAGGACATACTTTGATATTATAATAATGTTGGTATTGTCTCCTCATCTTCATGTTAGCCTAGTACTTTCAATGTACATAGTTTGATACTTGATTTCATTAAGTTTGAAGACTTAAAAATATTATTATTGTATACCAAATGATTTGAAAAGAGTAACCATGGAGTTTCTTGCCGGTACTTCTCCATGGAAACGACCAACCCGAACCGTGCACCTTTTCCCACGTTTTATAAGTGCCCACCTAGGCAATGCCTATGTGAAATAAAAATATTTTGATGCCGTGTTTCGCAGACGGTGTCGGACCAAGACGGGCAGGTTTAAGCGGTGTCGGTGCGGTGATCGACGGTACAGGGTCAAGCAGGCATGCTGTCGACCACGCCGGCGCAGCAGCCGACGCCGACGCCGTAGCTGCCGGCCGAAGCGACGCCGCTCGTGCAGCCGGAGGCCACGGTAAGGAGTTGCTAATATTACGACCTTTGGTTCCTGATAACAAATGCCGGGCGGTTGTGGGTCTTTTGATGAACCTGCTATGTATAACTAGCTGTCCCGCCCAGCTTCGCCCGGGTGAAAAAGCAAAAAAACCTGTACACCGCGTAAGGAATACTCCTACCAAATTTCAAGTCAATCGGCCTTATAGTTCCTAATATTTCGCGATGAGCGAGTTCACAAATGGGATCTCCTATATATATAGATGAGGCTAGCTGTTCCCCGCAGTTAGGCCCACGTGTTATTAGAATAGAATAGAATAGAATAGAATAGAATATTTTTATTTCAGACCGGAGTCCATAGGGTTAGTAACAAATTTTAACTTAAATCTAGTGTTGATTAATTAATTAAATTCTATTGATAGTCCACTAAGCAAAGCTTGTACTGTGGGAACTGGACAACGATATACATACTTATATAGAAAGGCAATTACACACAAATTGACCTAGTCCTTAACTAAGCAAAGCTTGTCCTGTGGGAACTGGACAACGATATACATACTTATATGGATAGGCAATTCCACACAAATTGACCTAGTCCCAAACTAAGCAAAGCTTGTACTGTGGGAACTGGACAACGATATACATACTTATATAGAAAGGCAATTTACACACAAATTGACCTAGTCCCAAACTAAGCAAAGCTTGTACTGTGGGAACTGGACAACGATATACATACTTATATGGATAGGCAATTCCACACAAATTGACCTAGTCCCAAACTAAGCAAAGCTTGTGCTGTGGGAACTGGACAACGATATACATACTTATATAGATAGGCAATTCCACACCAATTGACCTAGTCCCAAACTAAGCAAAGCTTGTAATGTGGGAACTGGACAACGATATACATACTTATATAGATAGGCAATTCCACACCAATTGACCTAGTCCCAAACTAAGCAAAGCTTGTAATGTGGGAACTGGACAACGATATACATACTTATATAGATAAGCAATTACACACAAATTGACCTAGTCCCAAACTAAGCAAAGCTTGTACTGAGGGAACTGGACAACGATATACATACTTATATAGATAGGCAATTACACACAAATTGACCTAGTCCCAAACTAAGCAAAGCTTGTACTGCGGGAACTGGACAACGATATACATACTTATATAGATAGGCAATTACACACAAATTGACCTAGTCCCAAACTAAGCAAACAACGATATACATACTTATATGGATAGGCAATTACACAAATTTGACCCTAGTCCCAAACTAAGCAAAGCTTGTACTGTGGGAACTGGACAACGTATACATACTTATATATATAGATGGGCAATTAATTATGCACAAATTAACATTTTTGCTTTGCTTATTTTGGTGGGGGGGGGGGTCGATATCGTGATTACGTTATCAGTTATTATGTACTTTTTACGCAAGTGGCAACCCACAAATTATATATAGGTACTTATGATTACGTAAGCATGGGAGGGGGAGGGGGGAAGGTATGCTTACTTTTGCTGACACATGGAGAAGAGGGGGTAAATAATTGTAAAAAATCTGCTTCCGTAATACTTGAGTGTAGCCCTGTCAGAATGACATTGACGTAACAATACCCCTTTGCAGTTATCTGTGGCGCTGTCGTTCGAGATCGGGGTCCTTCAAACGGTGTCGGCGCTGCGACCGCCGCTACCGCATACGCAAGCGGTCGAGGTAGTCCGGCCGGGCATCTGGATAGTACTGGCCTGGTGGGTTGCCCAACCCACTGCTGTTACGTTTGAGGCTTCTGCCTTTTGGCTGTCGAATGTTGAAACACGAGGAAGGGAGAGTGCGATGTCTTTTGGGTGAAGGAAGGGAGGGTGCGATGGAATATCGGGTTGTGAGAGGATAGTCGGTGGACCCTCCGTCAAATCTCCTACTGTAGTAACTTAAAATTCTCGCAAGTAGACACGTATGTATAGTCGTGCTTGTTTGTTGTGTGTTGGCACCTTAAATATATCTCTGGCAGAATGTTGCTGTGTGGGTACTACCTATACACCTCTGCTTACCCATTCTGGGAAGGCGTGAGGATATCCTTACTTAATATTATAAATGTGAATGTAAGTTTGTTTGTTACGCTTTCACGTAAAAACTACTTAACCGATCATCATGAAACTTGTACACATATTCTTGGAGGTATTAGAAGTAACAGGATATTTTTTATTAAAAAAATAAACATTAATACTAGAGATAAAATAAAATAAAAGCTGTTTTGTTGAAAACTTCACGCGGGCGAAGCCGTGGGCATAAGCTAGAATACTATATATAGATAGTGCCCTCCACGAAGACGCGCCCCACTATCCTCCCCTATAGTTTATAGTGTAAGTGTGCAACCTTCCACTAATGTTGAGTATTGTCGGTACACACTGATTACCTATGAGTGCACACGCACACTACAATTGATAGACTCGGGGTCATGCTCCTCACATCCCGCGACCACCTCGACTACAAATTGGTCGGGCGCGTCTTCGTGGATGTATCTGTACTCAAATGAACAAAAAACTCAAATAACTGCTTTTGTTTCAGGTGCGGAGCCTCGTCTTTGTCTAGTCCCGTCATACTTTGTGAGAAATTATGCGTACTAATGTATGTAACGTTGGAAATAAAAACCAGTATTTATCTCAACGATAATCATTTATCGAAGTTTGTAATGATATTGCAACCTTTAACGATCTCCTTATAATTTATCGGGCATACATACATATCATAGTGCAAAGGGCGTTCTCTCCAGACTCACCTCTTTAGCTTTGTCCACGTTCATCAGTCTCTTCGTTTCGAGTACCTTCTCTTGACGTTATAGATCCAAGCGCCCCGCTATTCTTCCCTATAGTTTACAGTGTAAGTGTGCAACCTTCCACTGATGTTGGAGTATTGTCGGTACACACTGATTACCTATGAGTGCACACGCACACTACAATTAATAGACTCGGGTCATACTGCCCGTATCCCGCGTTCCACTCGAATAGAAATTCGTGGGGCGAGACTTCGTGGATTGCACTGTTTATACAATCCTTGTGAGTCGGATCGTTGTATTTAGATTCTATAGCTAAAGTGCTAGCGTTCCCACCCAGCTTCGCCCGGGTGAAAAAGTTCCTGAAACACGATCGCAGCGCCACCTATCGAGTCCAATTGTGATGTAAGCTATCCTATCTTTTAAGTTGGATCAAACTGCACACGGTGTGCAAATTTGGTTGAAATCGGTTAAGTAGTTTAAGAGCCCATCGCGGACAAACAACGTGACACGTAATTTATATATATAAAGATTACGTACTACTGACTGACTTCGTCTATAACTCTAGAGAACTGCCGCTACCCTGTGAGGGACTCTTCGTTACGATAAATATGATGATAAATTACCGTGAAAAACAGAGGCGGGTAACGAAATAAAGTAATTCAACACTATTTAAAAAATACGTTTATTTTTAATCACAAAAATAAAAATTCTAATATCCCTTAAGGTGTCTCACCACTCGGGTTTAGTCATTCGTCGTGAATGTTTAAGAGAAGATAAATAATTGATTGGCACAAGATGCAAGCTACTTAAAAACCCATTCAAAAACACACTATACATTTTGCTGTAAGAAATCATAAACACTAACAAAGCAAACTAATTTAAATATTATACCAAATAACTTTAACTCTTATCCTATTTGGTTAAATAACCACATTGCTTTTTATATTACGAAACACTAATTTAAAATAACTGCCTGATACATTCGAAATGTAACCTAGTTTCAATGAAATGTCAAACGCGTTGCCGCCATTTTGGAATGCTATTTTTTTAATAGACAATATCTTTGGCAGTGGCACAAGTCTTCAATTGACGAACTTATGATGTATACGTTGGGAAACGAATCATCGACAATTTTATTCTAATCGATTAATAAACGACAAATCGCGTGACAACTGCCATTATTGCCATCGTGAATAGTGAATACGAGAAGCGGTTTGCGAAACCAACGGTAGGTGGCGGCGCGGCACTGGTACAGCCCACGAGATGGTCGAATAGTTTGATGTAGTTGCTGGCTGGTTCGTGGGTAGAGGCAATTGAAGGTTCTGTCAGACCGATAGTGGAGTCTTTGAAAAGGAGGTTGGATGTGTTATTGAATGGGGAGAAAATTTCAAAGTCGATGAGTTGAGTTCCTGAAGCAATGGCGTATCCAAAGAATGCGTCAAATGTGTCCAAAAGGACATTCTTGGCCGCGAAAAGAGGGTCGTTTCTGGAAAAGAAAATATCGTAAGATTAATACATATATTTTATCACGTACACCTCAGGGGGTAGGCAGAAAAAGCGTAATATCTCTAATAAATCACAGACTAATCGTCTTTTTTATACATGCCTACGGATTTAGATTACTCTTGACATTAACATTAGTCGAGTTCATATAATTGATTGCACTAAATCATTTTATATACTTTTTAAAAAGGCTTTCAAAAGGTTTCAAATTCTAGTTTGTCAGGATGTTTCTCTCACGCAAAATCTACTGAACGGAAATAGATAAAATTTGGCGCGGAAATAGAACCGGTACAACCGATATTATAATGAGATTGATGTAGCCTCACCTCCTAGCTAGGACCTCTGCGTCGACGACGTTAGCAAGAAGGCAGCTATCATCGACGTTAATGCCGGTGTTAGCAGCCAGCGTGTTGTTGCTGCACAGGGCACGGAACTGCGTAGCGGCCAGTCCGAGGGAGGCTAGGTTTGCTGTGAATAACCAACCAATAATAATAAATACCTATGAACAATTTCCACAGCCGTGGTGGCCGAGTGGTTCGAGCAGTTGCCTGCGACGCAAAGGTCGCAAGTTCGAATCCCGACTGTACCAATGAGTTTTTTCGGAACTTAAGTACAGTGATTAGTAACACCACGAGCTTTACGGCGAAGGAAAACATCGAGAGGAAACCTGCATACGTCTGAGAAGAAATTCAAAGGCGTATGTATAGTCGTGCTTGAGTAACGGCGATGGACTCGCCATCTGTCACGTTGGCACCTAATATACCTCTGGCGGAAAGTGGGTGTGTGGGTATTACCTATACATCTCTGCCTACCCCTTCGGGGACCCTTGTGGGAAGGCGTGAGGATAACAATTTCCACATAATTGACCCAGCCCCAAATTAAGAAAAGCTTGTGTTATAGATAGTGCCATCCACGTAGACACGCCAAACCAATTTATATTCGAGTGAGTCGTGGGCTGCTTGGAGTATGACCCGACTCTATTAGAGGGCGTCCATAAATAACGTGAGATGTTTAAGGGAGGGAGGGGGTCGAGTCTCATCTAATCTTACGTTGGAGAGCGGGGAGGGGGGTCTCGGCAAATATCACACAATTTTTTTTGCAGAGAATAAAAAAAAAAAAAACACCACGTAATTTATGGACGCCCCCTTAGTTGTAGTGTGCGTGTGCATTCATATTGAAATATACATATTCAAATTGTATTATTTGGCTACGGACTTCTATAAGGTGGAGGTCCTGCCCCAGTCGGGCAGATACAAATTCGAACGGGAAACCCGTTATGCCCTACCTCTCTTAAAATGTTAGGATTTTTTTGCATCAGTCACATATCCACAGCGAAGCGTGGCAGGGTACAGCTTGTATATAATAAAGCTAAGTTGCCATTATTTAAGTCGCATGGAATCTATTTTATGATCTTCCGAAATGTTGTAAGGCAGAGTCTCAGGGACCCCTGAGCTTGGTGGCACTGCCCCGTCTAGCGCTCCGGTTGCTACGACACTGAATACATACATACCTCTTTCGCTTCGTCCACATTCATCAGGCTCTTCATACCTACATGGAAAACAGAATGATACTCACCCTCCATATTTTGTATGTTGAGGACCGCCACGTGAGTGTTCGGGTCGTTGAGGCATCGCAGAGCGCCGGTGTTGCCATAGTACAAGTTGGTGTTGTCGTACGCGCAGGTGACTATAGAAGCAGAATATGACATTAGGTTTGACAGTCAGACGTTTTGAGGTTATGTTGACAGGACACGTCAATATGAGTGACACAATAAATCAAAATGTACTTACAATCTGTGCTATTTCCAGCGATGGTAACGTTTGTGGTGGCAGGTCTGCATACCGTACATAGGTTGGTAGCATTGTAGGACTGCAAGAGATAATTATTTAAAGTTTTAAATATTTATTACTGACTACGTTTGACCCGCGGTATCACTCGCGTAACGTTTATGTACCTGTTAATTTTTCTGATGTGATAACGTCTTATAAATCGATGAACGCCGGCTGCATTCACGAAAAAGCATGACTCATTGTAACGTTCCGCCTGAGCCCACCGTGCAAGCGAGAGCGCGGAACGAGCGATAGAGAGACTGGATCGGCTTAAGCGGCTTGTAATGCATCTACCTCTCTTTCACTCCATGACGTTATCACGTAAATTTATCGTCCGAAAACCGATTTTATAGACAACAAATTTTTTCCTTATTAAAACACATATAATAAATATTTGAGAAGCAATTCAAATACGAATGTATAGTCTTGCTTGAGTAACGGCGATGGACTCGCCATTTGTCACGTCAGCACCTCTAATATATCTCTTGCGGAAAGTGGGTGTGTGTACTACCTACACACCTCTGCCTTTACCCTACCCTTCGAGATTCCTTATGGAGTTAAGTATCTGTTAAGTAAAGTTATGGTGAAAGTTTCACTCACCGATCCAGAGATGGCGTGGGTGGCGTCAATAGCGCCTGGTGCGCAGGCTCCTTCGAAAAACTCTCCGACCATGCTGGCGTAGTCGCATTCAGAAGTACTGATGACGCTCAGTTGTTGAGCAGCTCTGATGAACGCCATATAAGCTGGAGAGGAAGGATTTTATTAATTACAATTCATACTTTTGATTTTGTTTTATTTATTGAATACCATAAAGAGCCGTGGTGGCCGAGTGGTTCGAGCAGTTGCCTGCGACGCAAAGGTCGCAAGTTCGAATCCCGACTGTATCAATGAGTTTTTCTGAACTTAAGTACAGTGATTAGTCACACCACGAGCTTTACGGTGAAGGAAAACATCGAGAGGAAACCTGCATACGTCTGAGAAGAAATTCAAAGGCGATGTATAGTCGTGCTTGAGTAACGGCGATGGACTCGCCATCTGTCACGTTGGCACCTAATATACCTCTGGCGGAAAGTGGGTGTGTGGGTATTACCTATACACCTCTGCCTACCCCTTCGGGGACCCTTGTGGGAAGGCGTGAGGATATATTATTATTATATTATTGAATACCATGAGTTTTACGGTGAAGGAAAGCATTGGGAAGAAAACTGCATTTGATTCAGAAGAAATGCAAAGAATACAGTTGTACTTAAGAAACGGCCTGTCGGAGGCGCCATCTTTTGGCACCTAACATAGTTATGACTACTGACGTTTATTGAATACTGCTACTATTTTAATGCTTTATAAAACATTTTTCAATGAAAATGTTGTTAGTGTATGTAATTATAAAATATATTAAACTGAAGGACTGGAATCTATGTCACAGATAAATAATAACAAACTAAAAATTGTCTATGTTTGGTTTTTAGCCGAGAATCATGCTGGCCAGCCCTAAGCCGAAGTCCGTACCCCACAGGGGGTGCCCTTAGCTGTGTTGCTTAGCACTTAAGTGCCTGGCTGGAGGCCTAGGTTATCTCTAGGCCTCGCCATTGCCCGGTTAAGTAGCAAACGTTCCTGGAACTTACGCTACGAGAGACTACAAAAAAAAATTAACTTGTGACAACGTTTTATTTAATAACCAAAAATTTACCTAGTCCACTGAACTCCGGGAAGCAAGCCTTTGTTCCGCGCAGGTTTTCAAACCTCGTGATGTTGTTTTGAGCTGAGGTCTCCTTCACGAAGGCTGCCACCCTAGCGGCGGCATTGCGTGTGTTCTGTACCAACTTAACAGGATTCAGGCCATAGTGTCTGGGGAAACGAGAAATGACAGTTAGATATGCTTTTGACTTAGTTTTTTTTTTAATCTGCTATGATGCTATAGTCAATATACAATATGCCTTTCTGTAAACGTCATGTTCTTAAGTAATGTAAGCAATAATATTTAATTACGTTTTTTTATAAGTAAAAATCTGGCACCCACTGCCCAGTGGGATAGTATCCCCAGTATGGGATAGTCTATATATTTACATAATGCATCATTAAAAAGTGATTCAAAGGAAATGTTGCAGTATGAATATACCTACGTTTAATAAGAAAATTAAATTAAAGAAAATCGACGTTTCAAATCGATCGGACGCTCAAGGACGGACATGTATGAAGAGACTGATGAATGTGGACGAAGCGAAAGAGGTATGTAAGTCTAGAGAGAACTGGCGCTGTATACTCTCTGCCTACCCCGTTAGGGACTCGGCGTGATGATATGTATGTATGTATGTATTAAAGAAAACTGTCCTTTCATGTTTCAATGACTTAACGGTAAGGTGACCGCTTGCCATCAGGCATGACAAGCTTCAAATAATCATAAATACTCACTGCCTCGCCAAGTATCCATAGTTTGAAGGTGCCGAGATCAGATCAGCTCTGTCATCTTTGATGTCCTTCAGGCACTCGAATACACTACTCCTCAGCTGACAGGAGATGGTGGGCTGGATGCCCAGAGTGTAGGCAGCAGACCTCAGCCAGCTACACTTGTTCTGTTCTTGAGCTGATATGGTGCACCAGCGGCGAGCTGGTAGGCATGTCGCCGTAGAGTCAATGCTTGGGATTGGGCGAACTGAAAAAAAAAACATTACTTATTTATTTTGTGTGTACAAAAAGAGGCAGAGGAAGGCCACGTTCCAACTACCTGGATCAAATCGATCGGACGCTCAAGGACGGGAACGTCAAGAGTACTCGAAACCGACGAGCATGTATGAAGAGTCTGGTGAATATGGACGAAGCGAAAGATGTAGAAGTCTAGGGAAAAGTGGCGTTTTAATCGCTCTGCTACCCCGTTAGGGACTAACTGTGTTGATGGGTTGGGTACATATAGCTAGTGCCATCCGCGAAGACCCGCCCCACTATTCTTCCTCATAGTTTATAGTGGAAATGTGCAACCTTTCTCTAATGTGTGAGTATTATCGGTACACACTGATTACCTATGAGTGCACACGCACACTACAATTAATACACTCGGGTCATACTCCCCGCATCCCGCGACCCCCTCGACTGGAAATTGGTGGGGCGCGTCTTCGTGGATGACACTATCTATATACCTATTTAAATAGGGACGGACACGACGTGATGATATGATGAAATATCGTGACAGATGGAGAGTCTATCGCCGTTTCTTAACCACAAACATTCCTTGGAATGTCTCCTCCGACGTATGCAGGTTTCCTCTCGATGTTTTCCTTCACCGTAAAGCACGTGGTGTGACTAATCACTGTACTTAAGTTCAGAAAAACTCATTGGTAGGTCTTCCTGGAACCGTCGTACATCTTGGAATCCTTCTGTTGCAGGCAGCTCGAACCATTCGGCCACCACGGCTAAATATATAGGTATATGTAAAACTTACTAGCATTGGTGTAATTAGCCACCGTTTGGGGTGTGTCTTCGAACACTACGCGGGCGTTGGCGCCTCCGGCCAAAATGCCGAAAGCTGTGGATTGCCACTGGTTGGCACCAGGGTCAGATCCCAGTGGCCACCACTGCCTGATGCTCGTCAGAATGTTCGTAGCACTTGCGCTGTCAAAATACAATATTTACTAATATTATAAATGTGAATGTAAGTTTGTTTGTTACGCTTTCACGTATAAACTACATAACCGATTATCATGAAAGTTTGTACACATATTCCCGGAGGTATAAGAAGTAACATAGGATACTTTTTATTGAAAAAAAAAACATTTTTACGACTGAAAAAAAGCCGGTTTTCAGATATTTTTTATGGTGATGGCTTATACCCAGGATTAAGACATAGGCTACATTTGAATCCCGAAAGATTCAAAGCTCTAATATTATAAAGGCAAAAAAATGTATGTGCTCTTTCCACGCGGGCGAAGCCGCGGGCATAAGCTAGTAATATTATAAAGAGGAAAGATTTGTATGTAAGTAAGTTTGTAAGGAATTGGCTCAAAAAGTACTGGACCGATTTTAAAAATTCTTTCACCATTTGAATGCTACGTTATCACTGATTAATATAGGCTATTTTAATAGCAAGTAAAAAATATACCAAAATGTTTAAAAAATAAATGTCCACCCGTGCGAAGCTGACTGATGAATGTGGACGAAGGGAAAGAGGTGTCTAGAGAGAACTGGCGCTCTATACCCTCAGCCTACCCCGTTAGGGTCTCGGCGTGATGATATATATGTATTTATTAAATACAAGATATGCCCCTGGGCTTACCCGCGCTATATTGATGAGGTTTCTTCAGTGAAATAAATGATAAAATAATAATAAATACCTGGGACAATTCCACACAAATTGACCTAGCCCCAAATTAAGCAACGCTTGTGTTATGGTAACTAGACAAGGATATATTTACTTATATAGATATATTACTTATATGATACATCCAAGACGCCAACGTGACAGATGGCGAGTCCATTTCTTCTCAGACGTATGCAGGTTTCCTCTCGATGTTTTCCTTTACCGTAAAGCTCGTGGTGTGACTAATTACTTCGTAAAAACTCATTGGTACAGTCGGGATTGGAACATGCAATCTTTGTGTGCGAGCGATTGCTAGACTACTCGACCACTTAAATGGATTAATTAAGCAATAATACTTATGCAAGGGTCCCCGAAGGGGTAGGCAGAGGTTTCTAGGTAATACCCACACACCCACTTTCCGCCAGAGGTATATAAGGTGCCTTCGGGGACCCTTGTGGGAAGGCGTGAGGATATATATATGTATATACTATCTGTCCCGCTCAGCTTCGCCAGGGGGAAAAAGTTAAACTTCCTGAAACACGATCGCAGCGCCACCTATCGGGTCCAATTGTGATGTAAGTTATCTTTTAAGTTGGATCAAACTGCACACGGTGTGCAAATTTGATTGAAATCGGTTAATTAGTTTAGGAGCCCATCGCGGACAAACAACGTGACACGTATATTATTTATATATATTAAAATATACTTACGCGTTGGCAATGAGCGCTCCCCAGGGTTGTCGCACGAACGCACAAGGGGATACGGTACTGTTTAATACTGCAGTCGTGAGCGGTACCAACGTGTTGTCAGGACACAATACCGAGAAAGATGTGGATTCTGATGGGTTGCGAATCTAGAGGGAAAGAGACAGATATATAATTGGAGTTGCCTTTTTTAAGCAGTTGACAGCTGTCACTGATTTGCGTCAAATTTCATAATTAATTCTATGCTGTTGGTATGTGTTGTTAGCCTGTTTAATTTTATATTGATTATTTCGTAGCTTATTATCAAGTTTATCTTTCGAATCAGCATCAGCACCTTTGCTAAGCAGTGCAAAAATTAATATAAAAAATAGCTGATCCTGATTATCCTAGTAAGGATAACGGGTCAAAATGTTTAAAATATTGAATTGTCATCGGTCCTTAATAAGTATGCCAAATTTAGAGTTAATCCGACGTTTTGAAGGGGGTTAAAATCATGTTCAAAGATTCCGTTACATACTAACATACATACGTCTCAAGCTAATAAAAGCGTATTAAAAGAGTAACCATGGAGTTTCTTGCCGGCTCTTCTCCGTGGAAACAATCAACCCGAACCGTGCACCTTTTTCGATTCATCTAGGCCTATGTGAAATAAAAATATTTTGATTTGAAAGAAGTGTTGTTTATTAACCTTATCTCAATAAGATAAAGATATATACCTAATTGGAGTTGCCTTTTTTAAATCAGTTGACAGCTGCCACTGATTTGCGTAAAGTTTTTCCATTCATTTTTGTTGCAATAAGAGGCCTACCACCTAGTACCCAGTCCCTTATGGCCAGTAATGTGACTAGCTACAGTGCCCTCCACACCGGCACACGGTGTAGTGTACGTACACTAGTGCTTGGCGGCAGGATATCTGACACTGCGGTGGTCACCTAGCCGGACTGTTGCAATAAGAGGCCACCTAGTACCCAGTCCCTTAGGTATGGCCAGTAATGTGACTAGCTACAGTGCCCTCCACACCGGCACACAGTGTAGTGTACGTACACTAGTGCTTGGCGGCAGGATATCTGGCACTGCGGTGGTCACCTAGCCGGACTGTTTCAATAAGAGGCCTACCACCTAGTACCCAGTCCCTTATGGCCAGTAATGTGACTAGCTACAGTGCCCTCCACACCGGCACACAGTGTAGTGTACGTACACTAGCGCTTGGCGGCAGGATATCTGACACTGCGGTGGTCACCTAGCCGGACTGTTGCAATAAGAGGCCACCTAGTACCCAGTCCCTTATGGCCAGTAATGTGACTAGCTACAGTGCCCTCCACAACGGCACACGGTGTAGTGTACGTACACTAGTGCTTGGCGGCAGGATATCTGGCACGGCGGTGGTCACCTAGCCGGACTGTTGCAATAAGAGGCCACCTAGTACCCAGTCCCTTACAATGTGTGACTTACCATGAAGAATTCCTGCACGTGACTCCATGCAGCGTATGCCACAGTTGTGGTGTTCCTGTTCACTCTGAGACACTCAAGAGTTTGGATGTGCCTGTTGTCGTTGCTCACTCCGGAGACAGCTACCCCCATGTCCAGGTTGTAGCCGGAGCAGGAGGGGCTGGTGCCGCCGCAGAGGGAGCATAAGGACGGATAGCGGGATTCTATGGAAGAACAGGTAATTTATTTATTTACATACATACATACATATAATCACGCCTCTTTCCCGTAGGGGTAGGCGGAGACCACTTCTTTCCACTTGCTACAATCCTTACATACTTCTTTCGCTTCGTCCACTTTCATTATTCTCTTCATACATGCTCTTCGGTTTAGGGTACTCTTGACCTGACCTTTTTCAAGACGTCCCTAATTTGGTCTAGAAACGTCCGCCTAGGTCTACCCCTTCCAACACTTTCATTCACACTCGCCTTATGCACTTTTTTCGTCAATCGTTCTTCATTCATTCTTTCGACATGGCCATCTCAGCATACCTTTCTCAATTTATTTATTACATACATATCATCACGCCAAGTCCCTAACGGGGTAGGCAGAGAGTATAGAGCGCCAGTTCTCTCTAGACTTACATACCTCTTTCGCTTCGTCCACATTCATCAGTCTCTTCATACATGCTCGTCGGTTTCGAGTACTCTTAACGTTCCCGTCCTTGAGAGTGCGATCTTTTTGATCCAGGTAGTTGGAACGTGGCCTTCCTCTGCTTCTTCTTGCACACACTTTTGCTTTGTATATCTGTTTCGTCAATCTTTCTTCACTCATCCTTTCTATGTGTCCAAACCAAACCAACGTGTGTCAAAACCAACCAATTTATTTATTTACACAATAATATACGAAAAGTAATAGAAACGCGTGCGTCTCGGGACGCCCGACAGAAGTTATTACTAAAACTAATCTAAGTTGAAATATTTAATATTGAAATTGTTTAAGTCGCAAAAGTTTCTTGTTTCAATTTTACCGCTATCTAGTATAATTTGGCAGAACTAGTCAGCAGAATAATCTATCTTTACTTATAATATTTTTGAATATTATAAGGAGGAAAGATTTGATTGTTTGTATTGAATAGGCATCGAAACTACTGGACCAATTTGAAAAATTCTTTCACCATTAGAAAGCTACATTCACCTTGAGTGACATAGGCTATATTTTCTTTTATAAAAATCTTATGTCCACCCGTGCGAAGCCGGGACGGACCGCTAGTTGATTTATATTAAGCATAATTGAAAAGTACATTGTATTGTTTATACGCAAATACAGATGGCACTTATGCCGTAACGCGTTACGTAGCGAAATAGTTATCACTTCAAAAATAATTAATTAGCGAGCCGTGGTGGCCGAGTGGCTCGAGCAGTTGCCTGCGACGCAAAGGTCGCAAGTTCGAATCCCGACTGTACCAATGAGTTTTTCTGAACTTAAGTACAGTGATTAGTCACACCACGAGCTTTACGGTGAAGGGAAACATCGAGAGGAAACCTACATACGTCTGAGAAGTAATTCAAAGGCGTATGTATACTCGTGCTTGAGTAACGGCGATGGCCTCGCCATCTGTCACGTTGGCACCTAATATACCTCTGGCGGAAAGTGGGTGTGTGGGTATTACCTATACACCTCTGCCTACCCCTTCGGGGACCCTTGTGGGAAGGCGTGAGGATATATCAAAAATAATTAAAGGATATTTTTTATCATACTGTAGATGTATTAATCTAAATAACAATATTTCCATGCCCACCACTATCACATTACATTAATTGACTTTTTGTACTTCTACCTTCCTTTAAAGATATATTGATAAAATCCAGTTCCAATATTTGTTTCCCTAGAGAGTACAGGATGGAGTTCTTCAAGGAGGTAAACGCTTACCATCAGGACCTAGTTAAGTATGGGTTAAAGGTTCTTACTCAAGTCAGCGTCCACGGTGGCATTGTAGCTCCAGCGCCCAGGCCTGCAGCCGCGTGAGAAGAACTTGCTCAGGATATCAACTTCGATCTCTTCGGCGGTTTTGCCGTTTACGTCCGAGTCTGCGCAGCGATCTGTGCCAGCGGCCTGGTGGATAGGAAATCAAAAATCTTTTATTAACCGTAAGGGACACAGGAAACTCGTATTGAACGTCAAATCACATCACACTCTCCGAACACAGAGTGGCAACGCGCAAGTAATACTTCCGTATTGTAAGCGTAAACCGTTTTCCATCGGGTGGGCCGTATGCTTGTTTGCCAGCATAATGGGACTAATCCGACAACTGCCAACACAAGATAACAATCCTCCCCGCTCCCCAAGGAGCTCATTACTTACATTTACATTACACAAATTATGTTATTTGTCTACGGACTTCTATAAGTAACTATTTGAACCACTTCGGACGTTTGAAGCGTCGTGGTCTTGTCTAAAACTACTACTCACTGCCTGTTCTAAAGTCCTGAGCACGCGAGGTGACCAGCGGCTCTCCGCGTACCCCAAGCCTGGGTGACAATAGCTGCCTCCCTTGAGCCCTTCTAGGCCTCCGGTGTGGGAGCTGGGTACCAGAGCAACGGCCTCGAATGAATACAGCCCTGGAAAGGAAACAAGATAAAAAATATAATATATATCCTCACGCCTTCCCACAAAGGTCCCCGAAGGGGTAGGCCAGAGATGTATTTTAGGTGCCAACGTGACAGATGGCAAGATACAATTGAATTCTCATATAGCCGTGGTTGCCGTGTCTGCGACACAAAGTTCGCTAGTTCGAAGCCCAACTGTACCAATGAGTTTTTCTGAACTTGAGTACAGTGACTAGTCACGACGAGCTTAACAGTGAAGGTAAACATCGAGAGGAAACCTGCAAACGTCTGAGAAGACATTGTGTCTTCTTAATCGCAATGATCGCCGGTTTCGAGTACTCCTGACGTTCCCATCCTTAAGCGTCTGACCTGACAACTGCTATTGAGATGCCTTACCCATCTTGGTGACGTCACGAACAGTAGCCACCACCCTGTAGTCACTCGACTGCGTTTGCCCCAACATGAGCAGTTCTTCCTCTGTCACGTAGCCCAGTTCAGCTCCACCTTGCGCTATTTGAGAAGCGCATTCCACTCTGCAAAAGATAAATGGAATTTTCAAAGGTGTCAGCATGTTCCTGTCTTTATTAAGACTGTCTGATGTGACATAAGAATTAGGGTGTTAAAGTGATGGCATGAACACATACCTTGTCCCAACTAGGGTGCACAATGCCTGACTGTTCCCCAACTCCAGGGATTGACACCGATTCTGTTGGGTGACGCATACTTTGTCTGTGGAACAATTTTACACTTTAGTTATAATACATTCAGGTCATATTCTGGACTATAGTAAAAAACCGTTGCTATGGTAACCAGGAGGGTCAAGTAGTTTTGCGAATACGATTTATCTATTTGCACTCTACTCACCCTGCCACCTCGTGAGGGACTCGGCGTGATGATATGTATGTATGTAATACTAGTCTAGAGAGAACTGGCGCTCTACTCTCTCTGCCTGCCCCGTGAGGGACTCGGCGTGATGATATGTATGTATGTAATACTAGTCTAGAGAGAACTGGCGCTCTACTCTCTCTGCCTGCCGAGTGAGGGACTCGGCGTGATGATATGTATGTATGTAATACTAGTCTAGAGAGAACTGGCGCTCTACTCTCTCTGCCTGCCGAGTGAGGGACTCGGCGTGATGATATGTATGTATGTAATACTAGTCTAGAGAGAACTGGCGCTCTACTCTCTCTGCCTGCCGAGTGAGGGACTCGGCGTGATGATATGTATGTATGTAATAATAGTTTAGCTCAGCTGTTAAGCTAGTGAGCTTAACTAGTATTAATCCAATAGTAAATCGCTTGCAATAATGTAAAGTTTATATTAAATATAAATCTTTTACTTGCTATCTTGCCGCCATCGCTGTTTGTATTATCGTAAGTACGGTATCTTAACAGAACATACAGATATCATAAAGGTGTTCGAAGGTTTGAGTCATTTCTAATAATACACTTTACATACATATCATCACGCCTTGTCTCTCATAGAATTCGGTTGAGAGAAGTAGGTTAGGCTTCTTGGGACAGATCACTTAGATAATTCATTAATTAGATGTGTATATTCATATTTTCTGTTATTTTTTTTTTTGTCCCCAGGCAAAGATGCGTAGATAGAACCCACGTTTCGCCAAACTTGGAATAAAGGTAGGTAGGTATATGTTAATCTAAAATAATCGCTTTCGCGAAAGAATAGCTTTTACTTTATCTGTAAAAGCTAAAGCATTTTTCAATCAAACCTGCTCGAGGGACTGCCCGACAAATACATACATATCATCACGCCGAGTCCTTAACGGGCTAGGCAGAGAGTATAGAGCGCCCGTTCTCAAGATTTACATACCTCTTTCGCTTCGTCCACATTCATCAGTCTCTTCATACATGCTCGTTGGTTTCGAGGATTTGATCCAGGTAGTTGGAACGTGGCCTTCCTCTGCCTCTTCTTGCACACACTTTTGCTTTGTATATCTGTTTCGTAAATTTTTCTTCACTTATCCTTTCTATGTGTCCAAACCAACGTAACATGCCTTTCTTCATCTTTACAATCACGCCCTCATTCACGCCAGTCGATTTGCGAATCTCTTCATTGCGTTTTCGATCTTAATATAGTTTTTCGAAGAGATCGCGTTTTGACATACTTTAAATATAACCTCAAAAGTAAAGAAATATGAAGAAACCAAAACGAACTGTCTTTAGATCAAAGATTTGGTTAAATTATGACGAAATGTAATGCACTCGTTATCGCAAATGCTAATCTGACCTTCGATAAATATTTTCCACTGTAAGTAAATAATAAAACATATTAGCTAGCTTGTGCCCGCGGCTTCGCCCGCGTGGAGTTCGAAAAAGTAGCTTTTGAAATTTTCCTGCTAGAATCGGTTCAGCCGCTATGCCGTGAAAGAGCATGAAACATTTTAATATAATGTCCCATTCCTAGGTATAAGCTATCACGCCTTCCCACAAGGATCCTCGAAGGGGTAGGCAGAATATAGGCAGGTGTATAGGTAATACCCACACACCCACTTCCCACCAGAGATATATTTTAGGTGCCAACGTGACAGATGGCGAGTTCATCGCCGTTATTCGCACGACTATACATACGCCTTTGAATTCCTTCTCAGACGTATGTAAGTTTCCTCTCGATGTTTTCCTTCACCGTAAAGTGCGTGGTATTATCACCCAATCAGGTAATTAATTGTATTTAAGTTCTGCTAATAACTGAATCTCATTCTAAGAAATATAAAAGCTTCAGGTAGTTATAAAATTCCTAGCTTGTCATGAACACAATGGACTTACAATACGAGCCATTTCTTTTGTTTTAAAACGAATGGACTATGATGTTGTGTTGATGTTAGACAACCTCACCGTACCGTGGTGATTTTTAAATGTACTATTATTAAAGAGCTTTATCTATCAATATAAATAAAAATGTATCACTAAATGAGTTGCTAAGCGCAAAACTCGAGAACGGGTGAACCGATATGTCTGACTATTACCTGGTATTGGTTCTGGAGAGAAAAAACGTAAAAAAAATGAGGATAAAAATAAAAACAACAATTTTCTTTTCCCATACAAACCACTCTGTCCCCAGCTGCTAAATATTGACTGAGGAATAAGGCAGGCAGGACAAGGTCTAGAATAATAATAATAAAGGACCGGGACAACTAGTCTAGAATATATTTTTCTGAGATAAAACATATCCTTTGAGTTAATCCAGCTCATCTCTGTCCTAGGTTTCGTTAAATTCCGTTCGGAAATTTCTGCGTGATAAATCCTAAGGTATTTACTGCGAGCTTCGTCCGCATTGATTAAACAAAAAAAAATGTTTAGTTCTCAAAAATACAAGTAGGCTAAGTTACTTATTTTTACAACAACAGCCGTTAAAGTCCCAATAAAGTCGGCCCAGCCGTTTCATCCTTCAGCATTTAGTAATAAACGGTTATTTTAATATTACAAACAGACACATTCCAGAGAGAGTTAAGTCTAAAGAGAACTGGCGCTCTATACTCTCTGCCTACCCCGTTAGGGACTCGGCGTGATGATATGTATGTTTTACAAACAGACACTCCAATTGTATGTTAATCTAACACTTCTGTGTGGTAGGTTAAATTAAATTCCATCCGAAAAATTCTACGTGAAGAATACTTAGGTATTTATAAAAAAATGTAGGATAGGAATGAATAAGCAATAACACGAACATTTTAAGGTGTGGTGATAAGGTTATATAAACAGTTACATTATTATCAGCAGACTATGGACCTACGAAACGATATTTTAACGATACTTTAAATATATCGTTAGCTTATAACCTAACCACACTTTACCGCTCTTTTCAACGAATTAAAATAACGGCGGTTTTTAAATTTGTGGTTAAGTTTTTTTTTCCAGTGGCTTGGCAAATTATTGACGATATTCTAATACTGCGAATGATATCTATAATTGACGAAACTATCTATAATTAAGATTGACGAGACAGATATACAAAGCAAAAGTGTGTGCAAGAAGAGGCAGAGGAAGGCCACGTTCCAACTACCTAGATCAAATAGATCGGACTCTCAAGGACGGGAACGTTAAGAGTACTCGAAATCGACGAGCATGTATGAAGAGACTGATGAATGTGGACGAAGCGAAAGAGGCATGTAAGTCTAGTGAGAACTGGCGCTCTATACACTCTGCCTACCCCGTTAGGGACTTGGCGTGATGATATGTATGTATGTATATCTATAATACGATTCAGATTTTTTTTCAACGACTTTCCTTGATAATTTTTTTTTCTCTTTCTCGTGTTGCTTGAATTATATAGATAGAATTTGAATATTCTAAGTTACTTTATAACGTTAGTTTTTTAAGAACTCAAAAATCTATAAAAATGTGCTAATAAACTTGCGATAATGGCTGCAGTAGCATTTAACTGTGTCGCAGACATTAACACTAATTCCAGAGTGTTAAACTTTTTTTAATTTTCACCATAATTGTGTCTACTACTGCAGTAAAAAAATAACATGTCTTAACTTCTGCCAACAAAATGAATATTATCTAAACCATTATTAATGAAGATAAGACCACAGATTTGTATAGATATCCCAAACATACATTTTATTAAAATCACGAACCGGAACTGTAAAGCAACAGAGCTTCACAGTCCAAAGCTCAAGGGCACATGTCAATCTTTCCCATGACATGATGCAATGACATTTAATAGGTTAAATCGACATAACAGTTATTAAGAGATAAACCTTTATACAATACTCACAACTTTGCGCTGACGCCGACACAGCCAAGAACAGGACGATTCCAAACTCCGACCACCCCATTGTCACACACAACTGATCTTAAACACCGAAGGGAATTTGCAATCGTTATATATGAGCACGCCCGGATCCCACCAATGCGTTCGACAATGTGCACTCCTTCCCTACCAGTTATTTAAAAACGGTTTTACTAGTGTTAGCCGTGTTATCTTATCGCGATTTCGAAATTCAACGTAAAGGCAGTGATACTATAGCGCTGATAACGATTATGCGTGCGTCAGCTCAGTCCAGCGAGCGGGTGCCTCAAGGGACTATTTTTGTGCCACCTCTCTTTAAGCGCTACAAAGGGTTGTTTTACTATCACTACGTCTGTCCCGTGACTCACACTGGAATACTTTGACCGGTACAGTGACTAAACAAGCATTATATACCCTAAGCTTTATCGTGAGATTAGACTAATTTATTTATTTTGAATGTACGAACGATATTCCTTTTGTAATGTATGTTTGGTGATTAACTGAACATTAAATTTGAGGCATAATCAATAATGCCTCATCAAAATGTTGTTTCAAATGAAATGGTAATTAGTAATATGAATTCTTTGGAGAGTTAAATGGTTCCATTAAATTAATATAGTTTACTTAGTACAGAAAAAGCCGTGGCGGCTGAGCGGTTCGAGCAGTTGCCTGCGACGCAAAGGTCGCAAGTTCGAATCCCAACTGTACCAATGAGTTTTTCTGAACTTAAGTACAGTGATTAGTCACACGACGAGCTTTACGGTGAAGGAAAACATCGAGAGGAAACCTGCATACGTCTGAGAAGAAATACAAAAGGCGTATGTATAGTCGTGCTTGAGTAACGGCGATGGACTCGCCATCTGTCACGTTGGCACCTAATATACCTCTGGCGGAAAGTGGGTGTGTGGGTATTACCTATACACCTCTGCCTACCCCTTGTGGGAAGGCGTGAGGATATATTATTTATTATTACTAAGCACAGACAAATATCGATTGAAAATGTTAGTGGATTTAAGAGTTAACTGTATTAATTTCGAATTACGTGGCCTGAACCAGAACCTTTTTTTAAGAAAGATAGAATTTCTGCCTTAATATAATGTATTTGACGGTTGGGGAAAACATTGCGTAGAAACAAGTATACATTAATGCGTTTATTTATCCTTACTAATATTATAAATGTGAATGTAAGTTTGTTTGTTACGCTTTCACGTAGAAACTACATAACCGATTATCATGAAACTTTGTACACATATTCCTGGAGGTATAAGACGTAACATAGGATACTTTTTATTGAAAAAAAAATCATTTTTACGACTGAAAAAAGCCGGTTTACAGATATTTTTTTATGGTGATGGCTTATACCCAGGATTAAGACATAGGCTACATTTGAATCCCGAAAGATTCAAAGCTCTAATATTATAAATGATTATAAAGGCAAAAATATGTATGTTGCTCTTTCCACGCAGGCGAAGCCGCGGGCATAAGCTAGTAGTATATACGTCTACCCACAAGGGTCGCCGAAGGCGCTTGTACCTAATTCCTTTCGCCGGAAAAATATTTTAGGTATCAACAAGACATGTGGCGATTGCCGCTTCTCAAGGACAACTATACATACGTCTTTGAATTTCTTCTCAAACGTATACAGTTTTCCTCTCAATGTTTTCCTTCAACCTGTAGCTCTAGCCGTGACTTATCACAAGAAAGTCATTAGTACCTACAGTCGGGATACGAGAACTTCATATCAATGTGTAAATAAAATAATATGTATTTATATAAGTTAATGTAGCTGGAGTATTATTGTTATCAAACTTGTCAAGTAACAAAGCTCTACAAAGATTTACTAGGAAACTATTGTAAGAATTTATAAAATCGTTGAGTTCAGAGAGTGCTTAAGCGTCTGTTTCGGCTTAAAATAATAACCACGCCAAGTTTCAAAGATTTGGGATGGACGTGTTACAGTCTTACAGTATACATTGTAATCTTTGAATGGACGTTAAAACACCATGTGGCATAATAGATAACTAGCGTCCCTTCCCGGCTTCGCACGGGTGCACATTAATTTTTTAAACATTATGGCATATTTTTTTCTTGCTATTAAAATAGCCTATATTAATCAGTGATAATGTAGCATTCAAATGGTGAAAGAATTTTTAAAATCGGTCCAGTGTTTTGTGAGCCAATTCCTTGCAAACATACTTACATACAAATCACGCCTTCCTCTTGAAAATATTAGTATAGATATATATATATATATATATATATATATTATCTATATATACTAATATTTATATATATATATATATATATATATATATATATATATAATATATATAAATATTAGTTAATCCTCACGCCTTCCTACCAAGGTCCCCGAAGGGATAGGCAGAGGTAGGTAGTAACCACAAACCCATTTACCGTCAGAGATACCTATATTTTAGGTGACAACGTGACAGATAGCGAGTCCATCGCCGTTACTCAAGCACGAGTATATTTCTCTTTGAATTGCTACTCAGACGTACGCAGGTTTCCTCTCGATGTTTTCCTTCACCGTAAAGCTCGTGATGTGACTAATCACTGTACTTAAGTTCAGAAAAATTCATTCGTACAGTCGGGATTCGAGATTTTGCAATCTGTGTGTTGCAAGCCGACTCTAACGGATCAACTTCTGGATTTAAGCTTTACGCTTAGCTTCGAACGGAAGTGTCAGATATTACTTCAAATCAAATACCTCGTAGACCTATGCGAAATAAATTGAAATCATGCACAGTTTGTGACAAGTTCGGTTAGATACCGTTATCAGCAGTATCGAGCGATAACATCCCTTCGCGGAACGTATTATATTGATCTATTGACATAGCTGTTACACACGAATGCACGGTTGGATAAGACCGTGTATCCTACCGATATTATAACTGCGACGCAAAGGTCGCAAGTTCGAATCCCGACTGTACCAATGAGTTTTTCTGAACTTAAGTACAGTGATTAGTCACACCACGAGCTGAACGGTGAAGGAAAACATCGAGAGGAAACCTGCATACGTCTGAGAAGAAATTCAAAGGCGTATGTATAGTCGTGCTGGAGTAACGGCGATGGACTCGCCATCTGTCACGTTGTGCACCTAATATACCTCTGGCGGAAAGTGGGTTTGTGGGTATTACCTATACACCTCTGCCTACCCCTTCGGAGACCCTTGTGGGAAGGCGTGAGGATTTATTATTATTATAAGTTATTCCTTTTAACATCAGCTATCTGCCAGTGAAAGTCCCGTTAAAATCGGTCCAGACGTTTCCGAGATTACCCGAAACAAACACACAGACATGAAAATAATTAAAAATGTGATTTTTCTATATGTACCGTGTATAAATCCATATGCATTTAGTAAAAAGCGGTTATTTTAATATTACAAACAGACACTTCAATTTTTTTTTATCTGTATAGATTATGACTCCAGAGTCGTGGACATATGAGTCCTTTAGTCATTGGACTGTATGCATGTTAACATAGATATGCCATCTATTCAACTTTTGATACGCGTTTATTATACCGAAAGAGACAAGCCTAGAGAGGATTGGTGCCCTGCTGCCTACCCCGTAAGGGACTCAGTGTGATGTCTTCACAATACGCAGAGCGGATATCCGCAAAAGAAATGACTAACTCTGAATCATTATTTACTACAGTTATTGCAAGTTCTATGAATAGATAAGTAATGATGAATGAATGAAAAGATAAACACGTTACACAATTTAGGTATACTATAAAGGAATGTCGCCCCCAAATAATATTTAAATAAAATTACCAGTCCAGCCCAGCTCCCTTGCTCGCGATCCAGCAACGCCCTAAGCTTAGGTCCGTACCCCACAGGGGGTGCCCTTAGCTGTGTTGCTTAGAAATAAGTGCCTGGCTGGAGGCCTAGGTCTCGCCATTGACCGGTTAAGTAGCAAAAGTTCCCGGAACTCACGCTACGAGAGACAATACAAAAAAAAAGGATATGTTCTGTTCCGAAAATAGTTTCTTAATCCTTATAAACATACTAGCTGTGCCGCCCAGCTTCGCCTGGGTGAAAAAGTAAAACTTCCTGAAACACGATCGTAGCGCCACCTATCGGGTCCAATTGTGATGTAACCTGTCCTATCTTTTAAGTTGGATCAAACTGCACACGGTGTGCTAATTTGATTGAAATCGGTTAAGTGGTTTAGGAGTCCATTGAGGACAAACATTGTGACACGTAATTTATATATATTAAGATTAGGTTTTTATTTTACAGTGTCCAAATATGTTTATTGTTGGTGTACCTTAATAAAATAAATAAATCCGAAAAAGCCTTGGTAGCAGTAGTTGCCTACAACAGAAAGATTGCAAGTTCGAATCCCGACTGTACCAATGAGTTTTTCTGAACTGTGTTAAGTCGCATTAGCTTTACGGTGAAGGAAGACATCGAGAGGAAACCTGCATACGTCTGAGAAGCAATTCAGAGGCGCTAGTAGCCGTGCTGAGTAACGGCGATGGACTCGCCATCTGTCACGATGGCACCTAGAATTTATCTCTGGTAAATAATAAAAATATATCCTCACGCCTTCCCACAAGGGTTCCCGAAGGGGTAGGCAGAGGTGTATGGGTAATACTCACACACCCACTTTCCGATAAAAAAAAAACATGTTAAAATTATACTAATGAAATAACGCGGGCGAATCCGCGGGGCTAAGCTAGATATACATACATATCTTCACACCGAGTCGTTAGTAGATACTAACACACCGTACCTCTTTTAACCAGCACTGAAAAGTCATTAAGAAGAAGCCAACAATAACATTATGCCTTTAATTCATATTTTTTACAAAATACATTACAATACTACAAACTAATGAACTGGCAACTCTCGATCGCTTTCGGAAATATAAATTTTATCCCTACGCTGTAAGGCTCAAATTTAAATAGAAAAAAGAACAGTACACCAGTACACAAATGAATTCAAACCTTACTGCACAAGATATAAGACTTATTATATTCGAAGCGAACAAATTCTGCCGTTTCTGTTACTCTATCACAGTCAAGCATCCATTGTCGCTCACGAAAAGTAACAGGCATTTTTCATGGCAACACGCGGCTAAAAAAGAAATAAATTCAAACTGTTTTGACATGTGTCAGTTTGACAGTTGTCATATTAAGCTAGCGAGCGACTATTGGCACTAAACTGATGATAGAGTCACAGATAAAATATTTTCGCATTACTCAGTAAGCAGTAGATAATAAATTACATAGGTATCTATCCTAAAGGGTTTTAAGTGAACTATACATAATTTTTCTAATAGTGTTCTTATTTTGCAACAGTTCCACAGACCAGAGCCACGCATACATAAATCCTAACGTGTTTTCCAAGGAATTTAGTCATATATTGAGTATCTATATTTGCGAGTACATATATCTATATAATACATACATTTCCCTCACGCTACATTTGAAGCACAAACATTTTCACAGCGTGAAGCAAAAATAAACTATACTCCAATTAAAATAGCGTGTAATTTCCATTACGAAGAAAACAGGTATGTAGCGCCTTTTCTTTCACTATAGAGTATATTCGACAATGGACAAGACAAATTAATAACAATAATATTGTGGACATCTCACACAAAGCCAACTGACCCTAAACTAGGCAGAGCCTGTACTATAGGTATCGGCGACTGATATACACACTTATATAGATGTAACAACAATAATATTGTGGACATGTCACACAAAGCCAACTGACCCTAAACTAGGCAGAGCCTGTACTATAGGTATCGGCGACTGATATACACACTTATATAGATGTAACAACAATAATATTGTGGCCATCTCACACAAAGCCAACTGACCCTAAACTAGGCAGAGCCTGTACTATAGGTATCGGCGACTGATATACACACTTATATAGATGTAACAACAATAATATTGTGGACATCTCACACAAAGCCAACTGACCCTAAACTAG
>JACCPG010010009.1:0-14769 GCA_016069955.1 Drepana arcuata | reverse complement strand
TAACTTAATTTTATTTACTTATTTCATTCATAAACTTTCTTGATACTTTATTGTACCTAGCCAGTAATGTGACAATAAAATCTCTTTAAACAAAACTCATGTATGCATGAAAGTCTTTCCAAGTGAAAAACCATGGGAAACACATTGAAATTTGAAATGTTTGGGACAATCGATGGGTCACACTTTAAAAATCTTAGTTGGAATAAAAAATAAAAATATCATACTAGTTTTAAAACATTTAATTTTCTATCATGTAATGTAAAAACACTTAACTTAAATGCTAATAATACCATAACTTTAGATAAAACTGAACAATTTATTGTATTCATCGAATTGATGATGACAAGTGAGTCCATATTAAGAATACTCATTCTCTCAAGAAAACTCATTACAAATTATGAACATTAAGTCACTTTGTTATCATTGTTATACAAAAACATGTCATTATATTAGTTATAGTAAAACACTGGATTTAAAAATACATTTTCATTTAATTAATATCTCTCAATGGGTCATCCTCTTTCGGAAACGTACGCCAGACATACTTTTTTAGGTAATATGTCTGTTCTCTTACAGCTTCCAATATCTTTTGACTTGTAACAAGAAGCCTTTCATCTGCCATCACCGACCTTGAATTCGGGTTTACATACTGTCCTAATTCAATGTCTTCCTGTACACAGGGTATGCCTTCCAGCGAATGTCCTGTCATAGTTTCTAATAAAACCGTCGGCCTCATCTTAGAGAGTCCGTTATTAAAGTCAGTGAGAGCTGTACCCAGCCAACTACAAGTAAAATTGTTGCCTTCAAGATAAACTCGCAAATCGAACTTATGAGACAACCAAGCTTTGTAATCCAATATGTACAGGCCATTAAAACTTAGTGAAAGAGTTGTCAGGGATTTTAGGTCCATTAACAATTTTGAATCTAAATTGCTAATCTTATTGTATGATAAGTCTAAATTCTGCAGGCCTGTTAAGCCGTGGAAGGCACCATATTCAATATTTTTCAAAAGATTTTTAGCCAAACGCAAAGTTCTCAAATGTCCGAGTCTATGGAACGTGGAAGGCCCAATTCTCTCAAGCATATTAGAGCTCAAATCTAAATATACTAAACTGTGAGGTAGCCGCAAGGACTTCTCATCTAAATCCCTGATCTGGTTCCTGCTCATATCTAAATAAGTAAGGTCGGTCTGATGGGTCAGAGATATCAAGGAAGGCTCCGTTATATTGTTGGAATTCAAGATTAACATTGCCAAACGTAATCCTTCTCCGAAGGGTATTCTCAATTTTGACAAACCATTGTTTGACAGATCAAGCACCCCGCCATCAGGATGAAACATATTAATTCGCAAGTTATCAATCTTTTCAATTTCATTGTATGTAAAATTTACAGTTCTCAAGTTGCGATTGTTAGTAAACGTCTGGTCTGGGATATAATCTAACTGGTTAAAAGACAAGTCCAAGTTCTGTAAATTCGTCATTGAAGAAAAACTATTTAGGTACAGTTGAGTTATAAAATTGGTACTTAAATTTAAGTTCTTTACATAAGCGAGGTCGTCGGCGTTAACCACGAATGTTACAAGCTTATTCTTGGAGAGATCTAAAGATATTAGCCGCAAAAGAGATTGGAAGGCGTTGAATTCAATGTTAGAAATTTCGTTACTCGACAAATCTAACTCTGTAAGGACGTCCACAGGGTTGATACGCAGGTGTCTAGTGTATCTGGTGGTGATCTCCTTAGCGGTGGCATTAGGAACCGACGTGATAAGATTCTTCGAAAGTATGATTTTACAAATAGAATGACTACCGAAATGTTTCCAGTGCCGTGAAAACATAACTGAATTTATTTTCTCCAGCTGATTCCAAGACACGTCGAAAGTTTCCAAATGAATTATGATTTTCAAGGATTCAACATCGATATTTTGAATCTGGTTGCCTCTTAAGTACAAATGCTTCAAATTTTGCAAGCTATTTACTGCTCCGTTTAGATCTTTGATCTTATTATTATTCAATCTAAGTGTTTCAAGATTTGTTAAATTGTAAAACGGCTCTTCGTTTAAATCAGCAATGTTATTGTAGGAAAGATCAAGTTCGATCAAAGAGAGCAGTTCTGCAAAGGCGTCACCTGGGATTTCCTCAAGATCGTTATGTGCTAAGAAAAGTTTGCGTAGCTTATTAGGGTGCGTCTCGAATTGGAAAATTTCTTCGATATCGTCTAATTGATTGTATGACAGGTCGAGAACCTCCAGGCGGCTTAGGTAGTAGAAGGGATATTCACTTATTTTGTCAATGTCATTGCTCCTAAGGATAAGGTTTTGTAGCCGTGGAGTGTATTGGAAAATTTGCGATTTCCAAGACCATTTACCCATTGCCCTAAAGGTAGTTATTGAAGCCAGGAAATCTGTGTCTATAATATCGTAGTATTTTTCAATAGGGTCGGTTAGTGTGAGATCAACCGTAATGGGGTAATTGGTGGATCGCTGGCATTGCTCGGGGAGATTTATTCCGTAGATTTTACCAATGCATTCAATGCGAAATGCGCATTCACCTATGTTGTGGATCTTCTCACGAGGGCAGTAGCAGGAAACTAGGGCAGCAGTTGCGACCAGGGTAAACAAAACCCCACCTATAAATAAATACGCAATAGTTAATATCAAAACTCCATTAGCCTTTCTTCTTAGGACTTTACTTCTTTGTAATCTTGTAGACGCGGTTCAAACAAGTTGAAAATATATTGGTTCGGAATCTGATTAGGGCTTTTGTAGCCTCCTCCGTTTACCTCCTTAATATAAAGGCATCTTAGGAAGTAAATTACACAAATCGAGCCCCAGTCTCAAATGTAGCAAAGGTGTACAATGGAAAACAAATTACTTCAGCTTAAAGAGACTTCAGTGGGATCAAACCCGCGAACTTAAGCGATGCAGAGGTAAAAGAACGAGTGACAATCGTCCTCTCGGTCTGAATGAGCCTTAATTTTAAATGGCCTTAATTTTAAATTTTAGTGGATCAATTTTTCGGCTGCAAAGCCAAGTTTGCCGGCGTCAATCCCTGCGTAACCAATGAGTTTTTTCTATATTTAAATATCGTAATTGATGACAACGCGAGGCTTACGGTGAAGGTTTTTTCCTTCACCGTTCCAGAAACCTGGATACATTGATATACCTAAACGTATGCATGAATGACTCGACGTGATGATATGTATGAATGTTTCATCATGTTTAAGCATGATGATGATGATATAGATGGCAAGCCATCACGGCGGCGTAAATTTATCTCTGGCAAGAAGATGCTCTGTCTACCCCCTGCCAAGTAGCTTGTCCATATATATGCATGCAGATGCAAATGAATGAATAAATTACCTTTGATCATCATCGTGCCTAGCTTTCCATGGATTGGAGAATCTTCTTAACAATTTATGCCTGCAATAAGAAAGTGTATATGAGCGATATCAATATGGAACAGAAAAAATATCTTTGACCTAAAAAAAGCCTATGCCATCTAATAATGTCCGCTTACACGGACAAACTACTGATTGGATTTTGATAAAACCTGGCTATATTATAGGCCATACATCAGAATAAAACTAAAGCTATATATAATGTATAAATAATAATATATCCTCACACACCCACACCCACTTTCCGCCAGAGATATATTTTAGGTACCAACTCGACAGACGGAGAGTCCATCGCCGTTACTCATACACGAGTAAACAAACGCCTTTTTGAATTGCTTCTCAGACGTATGCAGGTTTCCTCTCGATGTTTTCCTTCACCGTAAAAGCTTGTAGTGTATAGACATACTTCTTTCTTAGTGCTTACAAAATGGACGTTATTCTACAATCTAAGTACTACGGGATGGGCATTTATCACATGTTAAACATTATGTTCGAGGTTTTTAATTTGTTGATTTGTCCTCTGTGAATTGGTTATAATTAATGCATTGCGGTTTACAATAAAGATACTTGTTTTCAGAAAAAAGAACCCAAATGTTTCTCAATTTATATAATACACGCGTTCCCGCCTCTACCTATCCCTTAGGGGACTTCCCTAAGGGGTAGGTCGAGGTGTGTAGGTAGTATCCAAACCACATCCCGTTGGAGATATATTTTTAGGTGCCAACGTGACAGATGGCGAGTCCATCGCCGTTTTAAGTACGACTTTACATACGCCTTTGTCTCCTCAAACGTAGGTATGTAAGTTTCCTCTCGATGTGTTTCTTCCTTCATCGTTAAATTTGGTTTATAATAGTATTATTTAAAAGCTGTTTATAATGACAATCACATTTATTAATTCGTATACCTTTCTCAATTAATATCTATAGTAAAATTACAACATATATTTTTAAATTTAACTACATTTAAAGGCCTAATGTTATAAGTAATAATTTGAGCGACTTACCTGTTTACTTTCCAGCGAACAACAACGCACTAATCTTGGACTCAAAGTCCAAGTGAAGAGTTCACATTAAAATTTGACGCTTCGAATATTTGCTGAGCTTAAAACCGAGAATGCCGACTGTTGTAGTTTATGTCAAAGAATGTTAAACAGAATTAATAATGAGCTGGCTACCTACGAGTGGCATTACTCTGTGAAGGATTATTGCAAAGCTAACTATAACTTTTATAGCAATTGCATAGCAGTGATTTGACCCCGAAACTTGACTTTTGTGCATGTATGTTCATACCTAACTTCGCGTATATCAATGTTTGGTTCCGTAACTAATCGTCCGTCTGACACATAATTGCTACAAATTTAAAGGTTGAAAAACCGCAATGATACAAATTATTGTATATATAAATAAAAACCTCACAAAACAATATATTTAATTAAAAATAACAAAATAACAAGCAAGAAGAGGCAGAGGAAGGCCACGTTCCAACTACCTGGATCAAATAGATTGGACTCTCAAGGACGGGAACGTTAAGAGTACTCGAAACCGACGAGCATGTATGAAGAGACTGATGAATGTGGACGAAGCGAAAGAGGTATGTAAGTCTAGAGAGAACTGGCGCTCTATACTCTCTGCCTACCCCGCTAGGGACTTGGCGTGATGATATGTATGTATATAAAAATAACAGTTTACAAAATTTTAAATACCCATGTTTAAAGCTCAGTATTTTATCCTCAAGATGTTACGTTGACGAAGCATTTGGTTATCTAAATATTGCATTCTCATTATAAGAGTACTAGCCTCAACGTAAATTTAAAACAGGGGCCATACCAATGCTATACGTTTTCAAGAGTGCGCAAGAGATAGATCAATATACTTTGTATACGTCTATCACCTAGCGTTCAATGTACATTTATATTTTTCCGGATATGTGGACCAGTGATGTGACTTACTGGAAAAGATATCAACATTTTATTTTTATTATTTAATGACTGGGTCAACTTATGTAAGAAATTTTTATTTTTAATGTTGTATACCTTATGTAATATATGACTAGATAAACTTATTTAATATATTTATTTTCATTATCATAATGACTAGATCAACTTATTATAAATGCTCACACATTCCCACAAGGGTTCCCTAAGGGGTAGGCATGTAGAGGTAGTACCCAGACATGCACATTCCGCCAGATATATATTTTAGGTGCTAACGTGAGGGATGGCGAGCCTATCGCCGTTACTAAGCCCGATGCAAGTTGCCTCTCGATGTTTTCTTTCACCGCAAAATCTCGTGGTGTGACTAATCACTGTAGGTACTTAAGCTCCGACAAAACTCATTGGTACAGTCGGCACTCGAACTTACAATCTTTGTGTTGCAGGCAACTACTCAGACCGCTCGGCCACCATGCGTTATGTACTATAGTTATTTTCATTATTGTAATGACTAGGTCAACTAAAAGAAGTTTGTTTTCTTGTACTTAGTATGTTTACTGAATTATATATCTACGTATTCATATTATGAATCCTATTTGTTTATTATAAGCTTTCTTTTACAGTAATATATGTCAATATTATATAATGTTGCTATCGCCTAGTTAATATATCTAATGCTTTGTCACAAGACTAGGCAGAGGTACGCACATGAATACTTAAGGTTAAGGTAAGGCAAAACTTAAGGTATTTTATTATCACTCCCCGTGATTGTGAAATACCTCCATTTCTGCGTGCACTAATACTATCAACGATTTTTTGAAGACCTTAATGTCTTTATTTCAAATTTAATTCTTTTGAATGTATATATAGGTATATTAGTAAAGTATGTGTTTACAACTTGTTTTTTTACTATAGATTTGTAATGTATGAATTATGAGTTCTACATGCCCATCCCTAATCGGGGCTCACCCTTTTATTGCAGACGTTCAAATAATACTTACACAGAATATGATCGCTTATTACATATACGTACCTACATCAACATCTATCCAGCTATTGTAATATATGTATTATCTATATACATATATATGTGTGTATATGTGTAGCTCACACCTTTTTGAGTTATAAATGGTGTAAATAACCCGACTTTCATAATCATAATATTTTATTTGCAAAAACATGGTATAAACAGGCGTTTCAATTTCAAATATGGATATGGAAAAATTAAGAACGAATTCAATGAGTAATTTATTTATTTAAATCAAAATCTATAAACGCCGTTTTAATCAACGTATATGTTTATCAAAGTCCTCAAACATTGGATAGTCGTCTCCATAGTCGACTGGGAACATGGCAGCACATTCCTCTTCTCCCCACAAGGCATCGCGACTGACGTGGACCGGGCTTAAATCCATCAACTCCAAAAGAGCTCGATCAGTCGTTATAGAAATCATGTAGGCAATTTTTATTTCATTCCTGTAAAACTTTGCGAACTAGACAACGATAGTCATACTTATACATAAAGGCATATGTATACGCAAATTCAGGTGCGTGGGTCTAAAGCTAATGGATGGAATTGCACCAAAGAAGCCGACAATAGCCTAGATCTCTAATTAATGATGACTTTTAAGAGAGGTAGAGCATAACGGGTTTTCCGTTCGAATTTGGAGCTGCCCGACTGGGGCAGGACCTCCACCTTATAGAAGTCCGTAGCCAAATAACACAATTTATTGTGTTGTGTTCCTACACGGTGAATAAGGTTGCCAGTAATGAGCTCCTTGGAGAGGATTGTTATATTGTGGTGGCAGCAGAGGGATTAGTCCCATTATGCTGTATACTCAGTATAACTCTCCGAACACTTGAGTGGCAACGCGCAAGTGATGCTTCAATATTGTAAGCGTAAATAGGCTGCGGTAAAAGAAATATGTGTTATTAAATGTGAAAAAATCCCAACTGTTGTGTGGTCATTTGACAATTAACTTACAGAGGAAGCGATGATGTATCCAGATTGTCAAATTGTTTGACGCTGTAAGCAATATGAACGTTGTCGTAGGGAGATGTTGCTTTGAATATACCCATCTGAAATAAGGACTGTTATCATCATCATCATCATCATCATCATCATCAGCCCACTCTAGTCCACTGCTGGACATAGGCCTCCCCTAATGAGCGCCATAGCGCCCTGTCTTCAGCTTGCCGCATCCAGCATCTGCCAGCAGTCCTTCGCAAATCGTCATCCCACCTGGTCGGAGGGCGTCCTACACTACCTTTGCCTAGTCGAGGTCTCCACTGAAGAACACGTTTACCCCAGCGGTTGTCGGTTCTTCGCGAGATATGGCCGGCCCACTGCCACTTCAGCTTGCTAGGACTGTTATATAAAATTATAATACATACGCCCAGCCTTGACGGGCTAGGAGGAGAATATAGAGAATTACAGACTTGCTCTATCTATTTGTTATCTAAGTTCAGAGCTTTACGGAGAAGGAAAGCATCAAGAAAACATGTGTCGGAAGAAACACAAACGTAAGTCTTGTACAAACGTTAAAAACGGCGATCGACTCGCAATCTCGCAACTTTGGCAACCAAATATATCTTTCCCGAAACGTCATTGATACACTTCTGCCTATCCCGCGAACCCTTGAGGAAAGGCGTGAATGTATCTATATAAAGAACTCGTTTCCCATCTCTCCCACACTTTAGATTAAGGAATTACACTGTGTGTACACTCACGTTTATTATATCAGTTCTGTATTTCCATAGCGCTTCAATTGTTTTATATCTCTTTGACACTTCCAGCATCACCAGAACGTGAGGGGGAAGAAACTCAGGTTGTGCTTTCACATGTTCTGACACTAGCTGTCAATGGATAATATTAGTCACCATGGTGTTATGGTGACACAGTGAAAGACGTCTGTAAGACTAGAGAGAACTGGCGCTCTCTCACTGCGTTCTCCGTGAAGGATTCGGCGTGATGATATGTAGGTTTGAATGTAGGTACAAGAAAATATAATATTTGCTTCTCAGACGTAAGCAGGTCTCCTCTCGATATTTTCCTTCACCGAAATGCTGAAAACATCGAGGAAACCTGCATACGTCTGAGAAGAAATTCAAAGGCGTATGTATAGTCGTGCTTGAGTAACGGCGATGGACTCGCCATCTGTCACGTTGGCACCTAATATACCTCTGGTGGAAAGTGGGTGTGTGGGTATTACCCATACACCTCTGCCTACCCCTTCGGGGACCCTTGTTCCCACAAGTGTGAATATTTATTTTTTTAATAAATAAAAGTTCGACAAGAAAATGATTTTAGATTGTGGGACAGGTTTGTTAGTTGGTATGCGTAATTTAAGCCTATCTTTTTTCGATCTTGCAATCTTTGTTGTTTTTTGCCACCGCGGTTTCATATTATCATTGAAAAGTGAATAACGGCGAACGGTACTCAACTTTCAACAAGTTCAAACTTCAAACCTCGAATGCCTTACGGTAAAGAAGTATGTGCTTACTTGAAGTCCATCGAGATCCAAGAGCTTTTAGAATACTTAAACTTTGCTAAGTAACAGTTAAGTTAAGTAAACTTATAAAGGACGAGTTCAGCTAATATTGTAACTATGAATAGATATAATAGTTGGCATGTTTGAGTGTTTCAATCGAATAACGTCTGAATTAGTTTGCATGAAATGTATTGTTTTTGTAAACTGTGGAGACAGAAGTAGAGACTAAAGATAGTACGAGAAACGATAATGATTTTAATGTGTATTAATTAAACCCGAAAAAAAATGTATACATAGTGCATCCACGAAGACGCGCTCCACCAATATCTAGTCGAGGGGTTGCGGGATGCGGGGAGTATTACCCGACTCTAATAATTGTAAAAAAGCAAACCGGGGAGTTTGTTTCGCCGTTTCTTCTCCTGGCAGGTATTTTTTCTTTAAACTTTAACTTTTTTTTTTATTCCACTTGGGTGGCAAACAAGCATGCGGTCCGCCTGATGGTAAGCGGTTACCGCCGCCTATGGACGCTTGCAACACCAGGGCTATCACTCGCGCGTTGCCGACCCTGCAGGAATCTTTTCACACCCTTCTTGAAGAACTCCATGCTGTACTCTCCAGGGAAAACCTCAACGGGGAGCTCATTCCACAGCCTGAGCGTTCGCGGAAGAAAAATCCTTTGGAAGCGCACAGTGCGAGACCTTTGTGGTTCCAAGGTATGGGGATGAATTCCCCGTCGATGGCGAGAGGTGCGGTGGTAGAACTTTATAACTTTAGTTATATTAAATATGTGACGTTCAATAAGTGTTCCCTGTGTCCCTTACGTTGAATAAAATATTTTGATTTTGATTTTGTAGTGTGCGTGTGCACTCCTATTTAATCAGTGTGTACCTATAATACTCAAACATGAGTGAAAGCAGAGAAATAGCTGTTTTTTACTGTACTGTATAGATAGTGCCATCCATGAAGACGCGCCCCACTATTCTTCCCTATAGTTTATAGTGTAAGTGTACAACCTTCCACTAATGTATGAGTATTGTCAATAAACACTGATTACCTGTGTCGTGTGCAGTAGTACTCTACAATTAAAAGATTCGTGTAACATATTTTTTTTTGTTTACAACAAGAGTGGCAAACATGCATGCGGCCTACCTGGTGGGAAACGGTTACCGTAGCCTATTTACGCTCACGATACCGAAGTATCACTTGCGCGTTGCCACTCTGTGTTCGGAGAGTTATAGTGTGTTGGCAGCATAATGGGTTTAATCCCTCTGCTTCCAACACAATGTAACAATCCGCCCCCCTCCCCAAGGAGCTCATTACTGGAAACCTTATTCACCACGTAGGAACACAACACAAAAAATTGTGTTAATTGGCTACGGACTTCTGTAAGGTGGAGGTACTGCCCCAGTCGGGCAGCTCCGAATTCGACCTACATCTCTTAATATTCGCGAATCCCGCGACCCCTCGACTAGAAATTGATAGGGCCCGTCTGCGAGGATGGCACTATCTATAACAACTACTATACTGTAAAAACTGTATTACCAAAACTCCTAAGCTTTCCTTCTGGGCCACTATATTAGCTAATAGTGTCCCAGAAGGTCACTGATCTTATAAAGCAATCCAAACGATTCTCACTTTTGGAAACAGCAATGCCAATCCATTGACTTTAGCAATATCGTTTGGCGGCGCGTACAATCCTGGTATTGGCAGACCCGGCGGAGGGTGATACTCGTTTTCATCTTCATCCTCGCTACTTTCCACGGAAGTTACTTGTGAAAGCTCCTAAAGGATAGTTTTATTTCATGTAAATTAATGCCGCGCTAGCCGAGTGCAGCACAAAGATTGCAAGTTCGAATCCCGACTGTAGCAACAAGTTTGTCTGAAATTAAGTAAAGTGATTAGTCTGTAGTTTTACGGTGAAGAATCGTCGAGAGGAAACCTGTATACGTCTGAGAAGAAATTCAAAGGCGTATGTATAGTTGTGCTTGAGTAACGGCGATGGACTCGCCATCTGTCACATTGGCACCTATAATATATCTCCGGCGAAAATTTGTGTTCGGACACCCTTGTGGGAAGTCGTGAATATTCATATCTATATTTTATACACTAATACGTGGTAGCCGAGAGGTTCGAGCAGTTGCCTGCGACACAAAGATCGCAAGTTCGAATCCCGACTGTACCAATGAGATTTTCTGATCTTAAGTGACAGTGATTAGTTACACCACGAGCTTTACGGTGAAGGAAAACATCAAGAGGAAACCTACATACGTCTGAGAAGAAATTCAAAGGCGTATGTATAGTTGTGCTTGAGTAACGGCGATGGACTCGCCATCTGTCACGTTGGCACCTAATATACCTCTGGCGGAAAGTGGGTGTGTGGGTATTACTTATACACCTCTGTCCACCCCTTCGGGGACCCTTGTGGAAGGCGTGAGGATATATTATATTTATTATTATTATTATTATTATTAATAAAGTATTTACAAATCTGAGTCTGAAAAATATGTGAACACAAGTGCACACAACAAGACGATATTGGTACGCTTCTCAAACGTATTCAGGTTTCCTCTCGATGTTATCCTTCACCGTATAGCTCGTGGTGTGACTAATCACTGTACTAAAGATCTGAAAGACTCATTGGTACAATCAGAATTCAAACTTGTAATCTTATGAAAAATATCGAATGAGTAAGAGTTCTATACCTCAGGAACAACAATGCCCACGTCGTCATTTTCCGGTTCCGCTTTTAGTTCCTCCAAAGCTGTCAAATTCTGGAATAACACAAAGCTTGATAGCAGTCGTAAAGCAGACGAGTAAAGACCGAATTTTAATTGCAAGATTCCATTTAAGTTGGTAGTTAATACCGTAGTAATTTTCGCCAAGCGTATTGTCCACTATGCATGCTAATAAATAAGTTTATTTTGTCATCACAAGATGTCGCCAGCAGGAATGTGAATCGTGCTATAGAAACTGTATCTGCGCGCTAAAGTAAATTAAGATTGTTTTTCGAAAGGTTTTCAGACGTCAAATCCCCCTTCCATGTGCCGACCTGAGCCGACACAACAGTACAAGCCCAGCCCCTAAACAAAACAAAACCCACCTAGTTCCCCAGCCCCTAGCTCGCAAGCCAGCAACGCTGTAAGCCAAAGACCATACCATATCCTAGAAATGCCTGGCATTAATCTTCCCGCTCTTCGGGTGAGTAGCAAAAGTTCTATGACGTCATGGTACGTGGTAAAGAATTAATTCCCCAATTACTATAAAACAGTATTGTGGATCAAGTATAGGACTATCTCATAAGTACCTTCTCCTAAATAGTGTGTGCTTGTCTTCAAACCAACCCTAATAGAGACTGTCTTGAGAAAATCTACGTCACTAGCATTATTGTAATGACAGAGAAGTAATAGAATCGTATGCGCTTGTGCGAGCATATTAAGACTATTTCCCCTCACTGACGGCATAAAAAGCTTACTCCAGACTTCAATAACATCAATTTGCGATTTTCTTTGTCCATCTTCCTTGCCTCCAATTCGTCTTCGATAGCCTGTCGTGCCAATCGCTGCATTTCTGATAAACGCCTTGCTCGTTTCTCTGCTGCTTCTGCCTGTTATACAAAAGTTAAGTCTACGATCCAAGCGCACGACAGTTACGTATGAAAATGATTGATGAGTGGGAATGAAGGAGATTTGTAGCTGAATGGCGTTCTAGCTAGGCGTTTTAATAATGTACATTGTATGATATTATAAACATATGCTCATTTCAAGTGGAACATTACAGAGTATAAGGAACAGTCAAACCGAACAATCGGTTCTCTCTCAAGGTTCTACGCAGGAACAAAGTCTTCTATCTTTATCTTATATATAATATATCCTCACGCCTTCCCACAAGGGTCCCCGAAGGGGTAGGCAGAGGTGTATAGGTAATACCCACACACCCACTTTCCGCCAGAGGTATATTAGGTGTCAACGTGACAGATGGCGAGTCCATCGCCGTTACTCAGGCACGACTATACATGCGCCTTTGAATTTCTTCTCAGACGTATGCAGGTTTCCTCTCGATGTTTTCCTTCACCGTAAAGCTCGTGGTGTGACTAATCACTGTACATAGGTTCAGAAAAACTCATTGGTACAGGCGGGATTCGAACTTGCGACCTTTGCGTCGCAGGCAACTGCTCGAACCACTCGGCCACCACGGCTATCTTATATACCTACTTATTTTTAATATATCTCCACCACCTTACTACGACCAGGTGGGGTAGACAGAGGTGTAACAACACTGTAAATATAATTTGGTGATACTTGGAAATCCACCTTCCACCTTTTTTGTGAATAATTTTACCAGTCATTGAGAATAACCTTACTTTTCGTTTATTCTTCTCCTGTTCCTTCAGCCGTAATATCTCCTCTTTTGTTGGACTGATAGTTTTGTAGAAATCGAAGGCTGTCACACGAATTTGTTCTTCAACTCTTTTCGTATCGTCCCACTCTGGTAAGTCTTCATATAGAATCTTGCGGACCAGAGCTAGTAACAAAAAGTGTTCAATAATTGTCTTTGGTAACAAGGTTAGAACTACGCGTTATAACGCGTAGTTCTAACCTTAACAACTAGTTTATGTACATATATATATGTACATAAACTAGTTGTTTGATTTCGTTGGTGGATTTTTATGAACTAAATATCGTATATGCTAACCCAACCAATAATGTAGTGTTGTAGAGAATGCCTTCGGCATTAAGTCCGCCTCTGCAATAAATTTTGCAGGAAGTTTTAAATAAATAAAATAATATTTTTTTTTTTTTGTCGTAATTAATGTAGTTGGTATGGTTATGCCGTTTTAAATATGTAAAATAAATAAATGTCTGTGTCAAATGTAATTTAAACATTTTTTTTAACATGATTTTTTTTTATACAACAAGAGTGGCAAACAAGCATACGGCCCACCTGATGGGAAACGGTTACCGTAGCCTATTTACGCCCACGATACCGATGTATCACTTGCGCGTTGCCACTCTGTGTTCGGAGAGTTACAGTGTGTTGGTAGCATAATGGGTTTAATCCCTCTGCTTCCAAAACAATGTAACAATCCTCCCCCCTCCCCAAGGAGCTCATTTCTGGAAACCTTTGTGAAATATTCACAAACTTAATGTAATATGTTATAAATAAGGATATAAAGTACAATCACTTCGCTCTGAGTCTAGACTTAATTGATGTATCTAGCTGCAGCTGCGTCACAACTGACTTCGTAATCTCGTAAGTATTAGAAACAAAAACATTTGATGCAGTACACTTAGCTTTAACTAAAACTAACTAGGTCTTCATTAGTATACATACATTTATATTATTAGTAAGACATGATTACGAGTCTTTTACGGCGTTAGGTGCGAGCGCCTGTTGTCTTTTTGCTTTCACCGGCCTTTTCATGCCGGTATCGGATGGCAATTTATTGCAAAAAAAAAGTAAGTAGCGAAGATTTTGCCAACCTACAAACAAAATGTTTTTCTTCATCGAGTAGTCGAAAGCAGATGGCTAGGGACGGCCCGGAGAGCAATCTGTGGAGAGACGCTTCGTTCATAGGAGCATCGCCCGCATACAGAATATCCTCCGCTAATTCCCTTGTAAGCTGGATCTCTTCTCGGCCAACCATTATGATATCTGAAAGACAGGGATTCCGGAACCTATCGCTCAAATTAAACCATTCCAAAAACAGGCATACTTCTACCGGATTCCATAGATGCAGGGATAGAAAAAAACTCCCGCAATATTCCTAGACTTTGCTAGCGTTGAGAATATATTTCACAAAGTTCAACACAAGTTCAAAACTATAACAGCTTACCATTATGTAAGCCAATTAACATTAAAGTGATACATGAAGGGTGCTGAAAAAGAAAAAGAGGAATCGTTGCGTCGGCATCAGCATAGAAAAAGCGCAGTCTTAATCCGACACAGTGATGT
>JACCPG010010005.1:0-54965 GCA_016069955.1 Drepana arcuata | reverse complement strand
AAATTTAATATGGAGGAGGTACAGCACATTATATCGCAAGTGAGCCACATCTTACACAAGTGTTTGCCCCAAAGCCATCGACCCAGAATTGCGTACGCCACATTTAGGGGCATTACTAACACCGCAACTGCCAAGTCAGCTGCAGCTAACGATACAATGAAAAAGTTCTGCACTATCCGCAGTGGAGTATGGGTGAACACACCGAGTATTACTAGTACATTTCCAAGAATTGTTCCCAAAATTAATGTGATTAGCACCGAAATTGTCATCAATGCTTCCCAGTCTGGCATAGCAGTTAATACGCCAAGGCTTGAGTTATGCAGGTAACTTGAGACATTGCAAATTATTTTTTGACTTGAGTGAAGAGAATCATTCGAATATACAGGCTCATTAAAAGAGCTATTGTAGGGGTAGTATTCAAAACTTCCAGAGTCTTCCATTTTGATTTGATTTAAATAGCCAAAGTTTGGAATGGATACTTTGCCCGTTTTCAATTACAGCAATCTGAAAGATAATAACATTTCAAATTTAATAGCCTACTTCTAAATTGTTCAACAATAATGTCATTTAATCGTGATATCAACATTTAAAGTGAGCAGAAATATTAAACAAAAACGATTTCCGCAATATAGGTATAGAGCGTATTTAAGTCTTACCTCAATATTGTACGCGAAACACGAGCTTTCATATTTAGATATGCCATTTACCAACTTAAATTCATATGTACCAACAAACATTTCTTAAAACATTTTAAAACACCAATGACATGGACTTAACTTTTTATCCTATCGAACTAATATGTATTCATAAATTCACGTATATTGTCATAAAAACATATCTTTTCGTTTTTTAACAAATATTAGTTAGAGAATTCCTACCAAAAGAACTGTTCACAACACACTGCGGGACTAGAAAGATTTTCTGTTGTCTGCGTTGTTCCGAGATATATCTACCCCTTATGTAGATGTAAACATAAATATAGCTAGATATGATATACAGAAGGGATTTGTATGTCTGTGGCTTTGAAGCACCGCCTGAGGCACCGCGATACAAGTGGGTTCGTCTATTTTTAGTAGTCCGGAATTATTTCGGCGCATTTAAATTCTGTTTCGTTTTAATTACAGCCTTAAGAAAATGTGTTCCTGATACGTTTATAGCCTTTGGACCTCTCTTACAATTATTGTAATATGAAGACATCACAAAGGTATTTTCTCTAACTTTTCTTTGACTTTTACATAGCCGTAGTGGCCGAGTGTTTCGAGCAGTTGCCTGCGACACAAATATCGCAAGTTCGAATTCTGACTGTACCAATGAGTTTTTCTGTACTTAATTACAGTGATTGGTCACACCACGAGCTTTACGGTGAAGGAAAACATCGAGAGGAAACCTGCATACCTTTGAGATGCAATCCAAAGACGTGTGTATAGTCGTGCTTGAGTAACGCCGATGGGCTCGCCATCTGTCACGTTGGCACCAAAAATATATCTCTGGCGGAAAGTGGGTGTATAGGTACTACCTATACACCTCTGCCTACCCCTTCGGGGACCCATATGGGAAGGCGTGAGGATACATATCAAGACAGCTCTAAACATTAGATACAAATAAGTTCTAGTGATCCATACAGCTCGTGTCGATGAAAAACGAGCAGCTTAAACGGCAATAGGATCACCCGGTCAACTTTGGGGCTGGCTGAATGGGAACGTACTTCCACTAATGTACTTTACAGAAAATCGCATCGCAAAATATCGCGTTGTGGACAGCAACTCGAATATTCTTGCTCAGACTTTTATTGCCCATCAACGCCGACATGACCCCATTCACAAAAATCATTGCCCAGAATAAAATATACCTAGACGTCTCCATACAATTTTCAACTACTTTGTAATTCGTATCATATTCCGATTTTTGTGAGCTTTCATCCAAATTTTAATGCTTTAAATACTTTTCTCTATTACTAAATAATATTAATAAGTAGCTGTCCCGCCCAGCTTCGCCCGGGTGAAAAAGTAAAATTTCCTGAAACACGATCGCAGCGCCACCTATCAGGTCCAATTGTGATGTAAGCTATCCTTTCTTTTAAGTTGGATCAAACTGCACACGGTGTGCAAATTTAATTGAAATCGGTTAAGTAGTTCAGGAGCCCATCGTGGACTTGATTACCATAAAAAAGGTTGTAGTGAGTCAATCTTAAAAGATAGACATATGCTGTCGCGGATTTTATTTTAGAACTTTTAAAGAAGAACAATACTCTCATACATGATATTTTCGTAACTTTACCGTTTACGCAGCGTACGCAACGGAAGCTCTAAAAAAAGAATACTTTTTCCCGTTCTTGCAACGTTTTTCATTTATGCTTCGCTCCTATTAGTCGTAGCGTGATGTTATATAGCCTAAAGCCTTCCTAGAGAAATGGACTATCCAACACAAAAATTATTTTTCAATTCCAACCAGTAATTTTAATGCTTTAAATACATTTCTCTATTACTAAATAATATTAATAACTAGCTGTCCCGCCCAGCTTCACCCGGGTGAAAAAGTAAATTTCCTGAAACACGATCGCAGCGCCACCTATCGGGTCCAATTGTGATGTAAGTTATCCTTTCTTTTAAGTTGGATCAAACTGCATACGGTTTGCAAATTTGATTGAAATCGGTGAAGTAGTTCAGGAGCACATCGTGGACTTGATTGCCATAAAAAAGGTTATAGTGAGTCAATCTTAAAAGATAGACCATATGCTATCGCGGCCTTTTTGTTTTAGAACTTTTAAAGAGGAATAATTCCCTGATACATGATATTTTCGTAACTTAAACCGTTTACGCAGCGTACGCAACGGAAGCTCTCAAAAAGGATTATTTTTTCCCGTTCTGGCAACATTATTAATTTATGCTTCGCCCTTATTGGTCATAGCGTGATGTTATATAGCCTAAAGTCTTCCTAGAGAAATGGACTATCCAACACAAAAAGAATTTTTCAATTCCAACCAGTAGTTCCAGAGATTAGCGCGTTCAAACAATCAAACTCTTCAGCTTTATAATATTAGCATAGATAGATAGTAATAGATAAAATGCCCACCATGCGATTCTCATAAATAGAACGGATAAGTGTAAAATTCGGTAAGTTAGTAAGTGTATAATTAAGGTATTGTATACCTACATTTATTGAAATATGACGGTAATTTATGAAAAAGGCGAGCCGCCTGGTTCATTGAAATTAAAACGCTGCTTAATCTTTAGGTACGTTTAAATCGAATGTTTAAATGCAATAAGCTGATGCGATCAGTCAGAAAAAGCATGTTGGCATAATACAGCTATTTTGCCCGTGCCCGTGCTGGGTCACCAATATCTAAATTTATAATAATATAATATATAACCACGCCTTCCCACAAGGGTCCCAGAAGTGGTAGGCAAATGTATATAGGTAGAACCCACACTCCCACTTTCCGCTAGAAATATACCGTGACAGATGGCGAGTCCGACACAGTCGGGATTTGAACTTGCTACTCCTTGTAACACTCGGCCAACACGGCTCATCTATATAATATAACTAGCTGTGCCCGCGACATCATCCGCGTGGAATTTAACAAAAAAAATATTGTTCAGTTTCTAAAATAAAAGTAGCCTAAGTTACTCCTTTTTATATCGGCTATCTGCCAGTGAAAATCCCGTGAAATCGGTCCAGCCGTTTCAGAGATTAGACACTCCAATTTTATTATATGTATAGATGTATATATAATATAAATATTAATATCATTTCTTACCAAGTCAGCTTTATGGCCTGCATGAAATATGCCCACAAACGAAATAACTAAAATTAAAGGAAAATTTCCTTTACAAATAATACATTACATATGGTTTATGTCTTCTCATTTTCTGGAATGTACGTACTTACGGTTCAAACTTCTTTATTAAATACAATTTAACAATTTACATTATGATAAGACAGAAATATAAGCAGCTTAATGTAAACGAACTAAAATTAATGTCCACTGGCAGTAAAGTATCTTTTAAAGCTTTTATGTTGCCCTAATACAAAATTAACCATGAAGGAAGTACAATGCAAACTGGACTGACTGACAAGTCAAACTGCCTCCTGTCAAAATATTAAATAATAATTTTAAAACGATCATGGTTTGATGGTTTGTTTTTGGTTTGTGCATAAAGTTTTGCCGAGATATATTATTTGGTTTTTATCGACAAAGTAATTTATAGTCACACAATAAACACTATTTAGAAAGGTACCTTTTTTGTCATACTTCCGATGATCAGTTAAACAAAATGGGGTGTTTAACGTGGATTCGAGGTATGTAATTTATGACGTCCATGCGAGTCCATCCATATTTATTATCATTTGCTACCCATACCTACCCATTTAACATTGTTTTGTATTTAATCAAACGGCATATTTTCCATATAGAATTATTTATTAGTTTAGAGTTGTCGCAATGATAATGACGAACGATAGTAGCTTGATGAAGCTTATCCTTGATTTGTATTAGATGTTAATTAGTCTTATGACCTAACGTTGCAACTCTACATCCAATGTTCTGTCGAGCAAATTCTTATATAAAAGTTTCATATATTTCATTCAGTTTCTCTAAGTTAAATGTTAGACCTCCCTCAAAGTAATGTCCATGGGTAGGCTATATTTAGCTATGTTGATTATGCTATAATGCTAATGTGCAGCTTATTTATGTAAAAAAATCAGGATATACGGAAAAATATATGTACATATTCAAACACAACATATGTATATTACACTCAACATTACTTATAAGTTTGTTGTGATGTAGAGTTTGTATAGATCCATGGAAAGTACTCATGGCTTTCCTAGTTAATATTAATTGCTATTGTTTCAATACATAGTTATGATACTTACTTGTAAACTAGATATAAATTATACAAGTACAGTTATTAAGTAAAAATCCAAACAAATGATACCCATTACTATTATGATTTTACAGTTAACCTTTTTGTTTGCCTTAATTAATCTTATTGGAGAAGTTGGCTGTTCTACTGTAGAGTTCTAGAGTAGAGACAGTTCTCTTTTGCTTCATTCACATTTATCAGTCTTCATACATGCTCTACAGTTTTGAATGCCTTTGATATTGCCATTCTTGAGTACCAAAGTATGTATATGTATACATAGCTTAATAAATAATTAATTTTATCTTTGCAGGCTTGAAACTGCCCTTTCCTTTCAAGGATAAAGAGCTTAACAAAATAGCAGCTTTCTTCAATGTGTCAACATTCCTACTGACCTGTGCAGCACTGGTCCAACCTAGCTGGTTCCGTATTAAGGGGCTTCACTGCACACAGAGCCTTTCACTTGTGCAGTTCTTTTCATTTGATGATGACAATGATGGCATCGATGACCAACAGGACAGAGATTTTGATACAATAAATAGATCAGACTTTAATGGTATCTTTGGTTTGTATTGAATATTACTTAAAGTTTTACTTATATATATATATATACATATATATATATATATATATACATATATATATATATATCTTCATACCATCATAAGGGTTAGGCTAGATAGGCAGAAATATAACAACACCCTCATTCGCAAACCACTTAATTGACTTCAATGATTGAATATTGTAATAATTCTTTAGTTCTCTCTTTTATTTGAATGTCTATTTTTATAGTTTACTATGATCAGCTCCATTGGCAAACTCCCTTTCTGCTTATGCTTACTCTATCCATAGTATGGCAATGACATTAGGTGCATAAAGAGTAATGTCTTGGACATACAATAGATAGTGTGAGCATGAACAGAAAGCGATTGTTCAGATGATGATTGATGATTGATTTTTCAATATCAGCAACAATTGTTCATACATTTGGCATTTAGCATCACAAATTGGAATAGAATAGAAATAGCTCTGCAATTTCCCTTTTTCTTTTCTTTTACAGGTTTGCCTTCATGTACCACACCGGAAATAATAACTCTTATGAGAGTCTTAATTCTACTTTGTTTTATGGTGCTACTCTGTTCTTGCATTGGCACACTGATTAATCTGACCAGCCTTAACAGCAGGGCCATAAAGATGCTTCGGCGGAATGCAATACCTAGTATATTGAGTGTATTTTGGATCATAGCTATTGTTGGTGTCTGCTATTATACCACTGTGGTGCTTGGCAATGCAAACAACAGTGACCCAAACACAATACAAGTGGATTATGAATATGGGTTTTACACAATAACTGGAGCAGGTGAGTCTTACATACTTTATTATACTAATATGTTGGCAAATGATGGTTGGCCATATGACGTCTAATAGTTAGTGTTTACCACTACATGTACCGTCACACCATCAAATGCCAGTAAAAAAATTATAATCTTGAATTGCTGTCATTACAGGTGCACTCGCCCTGTTAGCATCTGCTGCAAATTTATGGGGAGCTCCATTGTCCAGTGATGAGGATATTCAGAGACGTAATCTAATGGAGGACTGGGATGGCTATGAAGCTCATAGCGTGGGTCCAACGCCGGCAGTACCTACGCTACCGCCATACACGCCTAGCGCTGAGTATGTGCCTACTCTCAACCCTACTTATGCACCTCCAGTCCTTGGTTCTCAGCAATACTTCCCCTTTGATGACCTCTCAGTGCTTCCACCACCGCCTCCTTATACACCTTGAGCCTGGAAATTGATCCTACACCTAATTCTAAATATGCAGTATTTGTTGTATTAAGTTCTACATATGAATGCTGAGGAGGCAGTGAGTTATAGTTAGTTTATTTGTTTAGATTAGATTTTGTCTGACCAACACAATGAAGTATTGTTGGAAATGATACGTATCCCAAGGCTTTTTCTCCTGGTGAAGTATTTTAATTATAACTAAGCTTTACTGCTTATCATTTTCATAAGATGATAATTGATGAAGAGAAAATGTTAATGTTAGAATCTATATCAGTTGTAATAGATGTATAAGCTTCTAATAGAAAGGACTAAGTTTCATAAATATAAACATATATACTAACCATGATAGTCTAATATAAGTACTAATTAGCCAAATATTGTAATCAGATTCTAAAATGCCTAAATATTGGAAATGTTGATCAAATTTCCTCTATATATGTATATATTGTGGTTGTGAATTATTTTAAAATGACACTGTTGTTCACTTTTACATGTGATTTGCCATTTTAGTGCCTATTTGAAAATTTCCGAAGACATTATTTAAATTTATTACTTCACAAATATGTCCATGGTTTTAGGTGTTAAATAAGTGTATACATTTGTAGTTAAGATAACTAATGTCTGTAATTTCTTTGACGAAATATGGTTGCAGATTAAATCAGCATGGAATGTATTATATTAACTAAATCATTACAATGTTACAATGTTGAAAATTTTAATTAGTTGAAAAAATATGCATCTCTCTTAAGGGACATCGTCGGGACATTTTATGTGAGGCCAACTGAAGTATACTTTTTATCAGTGCAATCATTTTCAGATCTATAGTGAAATGTGATACAAACCTAAACTATATTTGTAAAATTTTCATTCACTTAATTTTAATCTATTTTATTTCATACTGCATAGATGGAGTTTTTCAGTAATTTCAAAGTAATCTTCATGTTCACAACATAAACAATGGAATAATAATATAATATAATAATAATAATAAATAATTCGCGTATCGATGACTTAGCGCGATATTATTTTCAAGTGGTAATTTAAGATAGATCTGTTCTGAAACTATTAATGAGCTTTTAGATTTAGTGATTTCTTGTGATCTGATTTTTCACAATTTGAATAATATAATGTACCTAATATATCTTGAGTACACTACTACAATGAATAGTGGTGGTAGCATCTACTGTATAATATTCCATGTTACCAAAAATATAAGGATGTTATTAGTTGTATTGTTTGTTAAATGTATAGATGTCTCCTAGAAGTAAGAATAGTTATTCCTGGTCAAGCAACTGGGAAGTTTATTTTTACATTTAAAACAAGAGTAAAATTTTATTTTTGTGTAAGACCAATAAAATTATGCAATACATATCTAAAAAGTGTTTTTTTAATTATAAATTTCACTAATATTCAATTTTTTTCACTAATAAATCACTAATAAATTCACGATAAGGTGATGGGGGCATGATAATAAAAAAAGGATATTCAATGAACATCATTGACATTCCTAATAAAATAACCAACTACTTATAGTTGTGGTACCCCTTTAATATTATATACTAGTTGACCCAGCTTCGCTCAGGTGAAAAAAAATAATTTCCTGAAACACGATCGCAGCACCACCTTTCGGGTCCAAATTGTGAATCTAAACAATTCTCAAATCCACCTGAAGACAGAAAATTTTATTAAAATCGGTCCAGCCGTTTAGGAGTTCAGTGACACACTCAGATGAAATATATATATAAAGATATATTCATATATAAATTGTGTTAAAAATATACTGCCCATAAATCAGATTTCATATATTTATCTCCTACTTACAAATACATACATACATATCATCACGCCAAGTCCCTAACGGGGTAGGCAGAGAGTATAGAGCTTCAGTTCTCTCTAGACTTGCATACCTCTTTCGCTTCGTCCACATTCATCAGTCTCTTCATACATGCTCGTTGGTTTCGAGTACTCTTAACATTCCCGTCCTTGAGCGTCCAATTGATTTGATCCAGGTAGTTGGAACGTGGCCTTCCTCTGCCTCTTCTTGCACACACTTTTGCTTACAAATGTTAAAAGTTTAATATGTATAAAACAATTGACATATTTGTTTCATCAAATCAATTTATAAATATTTTGTTCCAAGTATATTATCATATACTTGATCACTCTATTCCAAACAATATATATATATTTATATGATTTTGGATATTAAGAATACATCAGAAAGAAGAGCCGTGGTAGCCGAGTGGTTCGAGCAGTTGCCTGCGACGCAAAGGTCGCAAGTTCGAATCCCGACTGAACCAATGAGTTTTTCTGAACTTAAGTAGTGATTTGTCACACTACGAGCTTTACGGTGAAGGAAAACATCGAGAGGAAACCTGCGTACGTCAGAGAAGAAATTCAAAGGCGTATGTATAGTGGTGCTTGAGTAACGGCGATGGACTCGCCATCTGTCACGTTGGCACCTAATATACCTCTGGCGGAAAGTGGGTGTGTAGGTATTACCTATACACCTCTGCCTACCCCTACGGGGACCCTTGTGGGAAGGCGTGAGGATATATTATATATTATTTTAAGAATACATCAGTTAGAATGATGTTGCTGGAATGAATATGATAATAATATATTTATTATTTTATGTACACCAATGTCTTTTATTTAGTACTTAACTACTATAGATTTACTAACAATTATTTACAGAAAACATGATAAGATTATAAGAAAAAAAGAAAAAATATATATATACTATGTAACTATCAGAACAACATACAAACTTGGATAATCATACTTGACTAATAAGTATTAGTCTTTTAAGGCACTGAGATCAAAGAATGGTTGCTGAGGTGGCCTCTCCACGTTTTGTGGTCTAACAAGAGGAACCACTGGTTCGGTAAAACTTTCATGTTGCATACCAGTTAATATTACATTTCTGGGAAACAGCTCACTTGCAGTTGGTAGGTTCAGATATTTAACTCTTTCTTTTTCTAAGTAGCTTACCCTCTCTTTTAATGACATGTTTTCATCTTTCAGAACTTCAACCTGTAGAACTAACTGTTCTACAAGTGAATGTAAATTTTGGCTCAATATTTGCAACTCTTCAACAACAACCTCCTGAGTTTTGTCTGTTTTTTTACCATCTTTTATGTCATTTGAATGTCCTTGCTTTAGCAGGTTATCTGAGCGATCTTTCTTTGTTAAAACATTAAGTAATGAATCTGTCTCATATATTGCTCGATAAATTTGTACTTGTAATTTCGATTGCTCATTGCCATGTAGATGAGGCAATGGCTCTTTGCCTAACAGTTTAATATTTTCCATAGCTTTTTTTACTCGTGCATATTGTTCTTTCTTATTCTTTATGAGATCCTTTTGCTTCAGGTGATAGCTGTGTTGCAGTGTTATGGATTCCAATGCAACTGACGAGGAGGTCGACTTCATTGCATCAAGGAGGAGTTCCGCAGCATTGTGGTGGCACTGCATTGCATCATCATATCTATTGTTCTTCAAAAGAGCATCAGCGCGACGATGTTGTTGATGAGCCTGAACATATGAAATCAACATAAATAAATCCGCCCGAGATCAGAATCCACTTTAGTTGAATTTAATCCACTACTTACTAGATTAAGTGGATGTGCTTCCATAATCACGTATTGTGCTGAGTTAATACATAAACAAACTGCGAATATATATAATAAGATTTGATTACTTATTTCATTGAAATTTTCAATTTGAGACATAAGATTTGTGAAATCTGATATGTTCTAGTTTAGGTGGTTTTCGCATATCTTTTAAAAAGCAAAACAAACAAATTGGCCTGACACTCCGAAAGAAAATTGAATTGTACGTCGATGAACGATACCTATTATTACCTACAATACCTACGAGACGAGACATAATGACAGAACGTAACGTCAGTCATGACAGATATCACTGACGTGACAGATAGACTACTATTTAATTGAACACTTGAAAGGCGAAACTGTGTTCTACGTGTAAATGAAGTAAGACCGAATAATTGAAATACTAGAAGAGCGATTTATAAATCAATGTTTTTATGTATCTCTTTGTTTTTTGCATTATTTAAATGATATATATGAACTGGCGCTCTATACTCTCTGCCTACCCCGTTAGGGACTTGGCGTGATGATATGTATGCATATAAGGAATAAAGTTATACACAATTACGTATGTACTTAGTTTTTCATGATTTATTTTCCTGAATGTATAATAACAACATTTCTTGAATTGTTATTAACATTAGAATAAACATTAAACCCTCGAGATAATTTTGTTAAATTTTCTCAATATTATTACAATTTTATAAGTCCCCATTTGCAATGAAATTCTAGTAGATCTATTCTTGATGTTAGGGTACAAATATTCTATGATCTGGGCGAGTCATCTACCTTCGAGAGATCTACCTTCATCATGATGAACTAGGACCACGGTCCTAGTGGATAAGACTTTTGATCACTCGGTTTTCGGAACTGAACTACTTGCTCAACATTGAACCATAAACAAACTAATGAATGCCTCATGACATAAAACGATTAATGATTGGAGCCTGATAAGTAGGTAGGTACCTATGCTATCTATATGATATTGAAAAAATGTCAAGTTTGAGCCGCGAATGGAGCAAAATTACTGATGAAATATTAAACGCAACGCAGATGTCTACAGCCAAGAAATTACTAGCATACAAAATATTTCTAAGGCCGCTGCTCATATACGACTGGTTTGAAAGTCACAATAATCGAATGAAGTCTTTAGAAGTCCAGGCACTGAAAAAAATATTTGGTTGTTCGAATAAAAATACTCTTTACGAAAAGTTTACTGATATTGATGTGACAGGATATTTAAAAACGTATCAAATTAAGTGGAGAAGATTGACGGGCTCTAATCCACAACATCTGCGGTCATTGCTCCACGCTATATCGAAGACTGCAGATAATCCTTCAATTTATTTTACCCGAGCTTCTGACCGGCGTAATCAAAGTCGTTGCTGTTGCCAACACAAGGAGAATAGCAGTAGACTAGAGCATTTACAAAAGAGCTCTACAGTAAGTGGACTCAGGAGGAGCGATCGCTTGGCTGATAAAAGAAACAAGAAAAAGCGTACACATTAACGTAACTTTTGGTCTTTTTTATTCAATAAAAAAAGTCATCTCACATCCACAAACTGGCGTATTGATATTTAGTAGCTATGGTACTGTTTGTTACCCATTACAATTCGGGACACTTCATTTACTTTCTTGTAATAACTGTTCAGCTTGGGGAATCGTCCATACTTTTGGAGCGAGGTGATGTTACATCTTCATGTGAACATGCACAGTTTATAACCAACGCATGAGAATTTAAACGAACTGTGTTTGTAGAATTAAGGTCCTTAGGTTTTGTTTTAGATTTCGAACGAGTTTGATCCCACCAGTGTATATGCTTACAATTTTTTCTTCGTTGCAAAGCACGTGTTTCTATATTCAATAAATCGCACCAACGTAGTCTTTCATTGTATACGTGATCTATAACATCAGCATCTCGAAATCGCCAATATACAGTGGATAAATTTGGCCTCAATCGTTTCGGATGCCTGTGGGGGTACTTAGATTTGTATATTTCCAGTAGAATGGAACATTCAAATCGCTGAAGTTTTTTCGTGTTGCGATCATCCAGAGACCACAGTTCGCAGCCATAGGTGAGAATAGGTCTCACAAAAAACTTATAAACTTGGAATTTTACTCTACAATGCACTTCTGGATCACATAACAGGTTCCAATGATTCTGGCACCATAACTTGGCACACCGCACACGCTCAGATATTTCCTGGTTTAATTGTGCTGGTGTTAGCTCAGGTATGCCTAACATATGCAGATTTGTATGTTGCATCATACAACTTTGTAAAATGTTTATCTACTTATTTATATAAAATAAAAGTACAGTAATGGCATTAATTTGATACACATATTGACATTGACAACGCCTACAAAAATTTCAAATAGACGTTTCAAATCAGATCTAAAAGGATCTAAAGACGTATCTATGGGTGCCGATAAATTATATATGCCGATAGCTTATAATATTTATGCGTAACTAAAAGATTTTTCGTTTTTAGTTTATATTTTCATTTTTAGCGCTGTCCTACTTATATCACTAATTATGTTACTTTATGCTATCTCAGCATGAAGTAACAAAACTCGAAAATAATACCTCAGTACTTCTTCTCTTCTTATTGCCGTAACTAATGTTGTTGTTTGCAACGTATAATATTTCCATAACACGAAAATGTTTCTGCTTCGGCCCTTTTTCATGATTAACGGAGCCATTGTCCACATGAATTTACGGTGTATTGACGTAACTGTTGAATAAAACGGCCGTTCCATTCACGCAGTTTTCTAAAGTGACTGACCAAAATGTTTTGTTGGCGTCTGCTTTCGTTTATTGTAGCTTTACAAACAGCATACGCCGCAACTTCTCCGTGTTCCATGACTGAGGTGAAGAACCTCCTAGAAGGATGTGATCGGCTGGCAGGGTTAAATGTGACAACCATCGGGGGTACCATTGTTAATGATCACAACTGCGATGTATTGTTGCCGAAGCAAGTGTTTCTGGAAGAGCCATTGTTCCAATACGCACTGGCTGACTCTGTAATAACGCGTTTTATATTTAAATGTATGTTTAATTTCAAAGTTGTGTTGAAAAAAATTATCAAGGTTCTTGGCGTTTTCAGAAAAAGTTCTATACAATTATAATGGTTGACCCAGATGCGCCTCCGCAATTGGATGGGGAATTTTATCTGCATATGTTAAAGTCTAATATTCCCGTAAGTAACACGTAATTTTAAATGGGTTGGAAATATTGGATATAAATTCCTTTATGTACTTACCTACTATTACGTACTAACGTAGTACAAACATTGAGACTAATATTTAATTATATTCTAGGGTCTTGCGTTGAAAGCAAAGGAGAGCAGTAAAACGGTTGGAATTGATTACAGAGGTAAATGAAATGATTATTTATCACTTAGCTAGTTTTTCACATAAAATTGCTGTACTTACGTTACTACTCAAGTTTATAAAAAAATATGCTCTTGAACACATTTTTACTAGATTTAGAAGACCTGCGTACCTACTAGAGAAAGCAAAATGTTGATTTCCATATTAGATTAATTGTTCCCAATAGGACCATCCTTGTGAACAACTCACCAGCCGCTTACGTAAGGACAAAGAAACGAATTAAAGGAAATTGAAAAAAAAAAGAAACGAAAGAGAGTTTGTCGTCGACACTAAGTAGGTAGATACCTATACCCAATACATGCCAAAGTATTTGGTATTAATATCCATGTTTATTACTTTAATAGCGGTAAACATGTTGGTCTTTAAAATCGGCACATTACGTGCAGTTTCTGACACGTTCAAATGTATTATTAGATAATTCAAAGACGTATGTAGTCGTGCTTGAGAAAAGGCGATAAACACTTCATCTGTCACATTGGCACCTAGCATATATATCCTGTGTGTGGGGATCTTAATGGTAAAGCGTAAAGACACATAATTATATTATAATTTGTTTTTATTAATAACAATCCAGGTTATAAGCCGCCAGCGCCATCTCGCGGCATGAGCCCACATCGCTACATCAACATATTGTACGAACAAGCTGATGGAAACAACTTCTTGCCCACTGTGCCCTCTTCACGTAACCGTTTCAATCTCGGTAAATGGCTGCTCGGCAAGAACCTCTGCGGTCCAGTAGCCGGCACAGAGTTTAAGTCCGAATTCTAGATGGCGCTAGTAGTCATAATAGTCAGTAAATTTTTGCCTAATATAATTTTAAGTGGTTTTTCTGTTAATAGTTTATACAATATATTAAAATTCACTCCGCAGGTACTTGTTTATTTCTCATCTTAAGCCTGCACTCTTTCAATCAAGCTGCTTGGTTTTAATGTAACTCTTCGTAACGGTTTTGGTTGGAAAAAAAAATTAAGGTCTCTTTATTTGCTTCATTAGTGCTATGACTCCATGTTTACTCAGGGTTCTTACTTACTTTAAGAAGCCAGAAGTATATATTGATATTTAACTAACGTAAGGTAACTAACTCATCAGGTTTCCAATCAGATGGGTTTATTTAATTCAATTGCTGGCATTCTAAATAACATGTTTAGAAGGGTATGGAAAAGTACAAAAAGTTCCTCGCCTTGTGATTCAATTTAACCTTTCTCTTTAAAGGCTTACCTTCTTATTAGAGACAGGAAGATGATCTCAAATATTACGAACACCTCAACTATATTATTATGTATTACCATAGAGTTTGGAATATTACCTAACATTTAATTTCACGTAATTTTTAAATATAAGGTCATAATTATGAGTATGTCATAATCTACCGTCTAACTAGTAGGTAGTGTATTTTTTAAAAGATTAAAGACGTGACAGTATTTCTCAGAAATAATTAATTATACTATTGAATAAATTACATATTACGTTGTGGGTGATAACGCCCAATACAAAATGTTATTGCTGTAAAATGATCCAACACCATTTACGGGATAGGAGATATACCTATAATGTGGTATGGTAATATTGTTGTCACTTACAGAATAAATATGGTAAAAAATATTGCAAAGGTACTTAATTTACTTACAACGAGCATATATTTGCTGCATTTGTTTCTACTGAGTAATAAACTTTCTCTTTGTTCGGTCGTTTTTTGAAAACAAGTGGTAGCTTGCTGAAATATGTATAGGCAATCAAAGGCACCTATTACAGTCCTCTGTAAATATTTTTCGCATATTTCTGCCGGGTAGCAGCACCCTCTTTACCCTGGAGATACATTTAAGTGCCAGAAGGCGAGTCTGTGGTCGTTAATTACGACAGAAATATTTTATTTACTTTGTATCTTTTCCAAGTTATTTATGAAATTTTGTCAAACAATAATTGCTTGGAAATATATCAGCTTCATTATCGTACCATTAACACGCCAATTACGCGACTTGGCAAAACAAATATCTTTTGTTGACCGCAACCTGCATGCAATAGCAGAACGGAAAATAATGACGGCACGAGCGCGGCTTGCGCGGCGTAGGCTGCGCACGCGACACTTCCCTCGTAGCCCACGCACTTCCACCGCGCCTAATTTATATATACAAATTATTTTCTCATCTCAAACTACTGGTTTTATACCAAGTGATTTATTTTGGGCATAAAACCGATATTAATGCCAAGTCTTAAGTTTTAACGCTTACCTCTGGGTGGCGCTTTTGGCAAATGTATGAAATCCTGAGGTCACCAAAATAATGTGCATTTCAACAGATGATACATTTCTTGGAGTGCGGTACTTGACACGGGTGGTCTTGTCATGTTAAGTAGATATATTGGTACTTTATATGTCAAGTGGTAAAGCAACTGTTGTTTTGGTACCCAAAGTCTACATGAGTTTGTATTTTATACACAATCGCATCGCATCAGAATCAATTTTATTTTAGGATTGGTGCCTTCTTGAGACTTAAAGCTTGAACCGCAATACCTTTCACGTTATCTCACGAAACAGACAAAAGAAACGCACCACCAATCTCCTATTTAAGTATGACTTATATATCAGCTTTATGACCTAAGACTACTACTACCTTCTAGAATCTTAAAGTTTACACAAACAAATGGCACTTGGTAGTGTTTTGTTTCTGCAGATAGTAAGATTTCCAGTATGGTGTGTCATGTCTTTTGAGGCATTTCTTAGGTCTCACATAAAATTAAACACTCATAATTTAAATGTGTAATAATTAACTAGTATAAAAATACTTAACGGTTATTAAAATTACATTTTAAGTGTTTGCCTATATAAGTACCTATAACTGTCACAATATGGCCGCGAATATCAATTTGACCTAAATAATTGTTATCTTGAGAAATTAAAATTACCTTTCAATACCAATATTAAAAGCTCATGTGCATTATTATTGTAAATCAATAAGCTTATTACGGGCATATTCGTGTCTTACGGATTGAGTATTCGCCGAAATTAGAGATTGAGATCAATATAATGATAACTGATAGCTTTAATCAGTGCCCTTACAACAAATCTTATTGCTAAATACTTTTTGACAGTGTTATAGATAACCCGTGTGAGTACGCAACAGTATCAACCATGTCAAATTGAACTGAGAGAACTCATGACAAATATAATTATAAAATCCACAAAAACTGAATATTAAAGCATAGTCTACCTATATGTATCAGCATCATTCCGTAGTTCTAATAGAACAAGCTTTGCTTAGTTTGGAACTAGGGTAATTTGTGTGGAATCATCTAAAGGAATTATAGTGTGGAATCTATAGGAAAATATATTTGTGTGAATTCATCCCAAAATATAATTTTACCTGTCGAAACCACTTCAACAGTCCCACTACCGTAGCGTTCGAACTGAGAAAAAAGTCAATTACAAAAGGACCAACAGATAATCGCGAAATAAGTTAAATTGACAACCGGGATAAAAAACATAGCTACGATTAATTGTGTTATTATTAAAAGGTTCAACAACTTACTACTCATACAACTTCTACGAGTGAACCGTACCGATTGCAATCCATAAACTATGCCTACATTCTAAATTTTAACAGATAAAATTAACTTGTCCATCGAAAAATAAAATATAGCTCTATCATTATAAAAAGTTAATGGTTAAGTCGCATCAAGTATTTTCATATGTGGTTTTTTGACAGGAAGCTTGTCTATCGTAAATTAATCGAGTTGGTTCTACAGAAAGACCAAATTACCGAACCGAACCGGTTTGGCGTGTGCTGTACCTGGCCGGCGACCCTGCCGGAAACACTCGACAGATATACACGCGATACGCAACTATTACACCTACCTGGGTACGAAGAATATCTAGCTACGTTAGTCATCATTATGGCGATTTATGCTCCAAGGATTCATCCCACTCGTAGGTTGGCTAGACTTTTGATACCCTCGATTCCTGAACGTTGCTAAAGAAGAGTTAGCACTCTATGGAAATTCCTGTTTTAAAATGGAGCTTCCCGATTGGGGGTTCATGGTAGATTCCCACAGAAAGGGTCTTATCGGTTGATGAACAAGGGTTTCTTAAGAATTTAATGAATAATTACGAAAAAAAGCTTCATTAAGGCATTGGTCGATAAGATCCGAACCTGGAAAAGGTTTTTATTTGTTGCTATTACCATTGCTATAACTGTAATTTTTTTATTGTCATCTATTTGTTAGGCTATACACAGGCTGTTTTAGAAAATAGGATAGTTGTTCAAATGTTTGATAGGGCATAATGAAAGGAAGCAAATTAAAATAATAAATAATCCTACGTTGACTTTTTTTAACCTTATTTTGTTCATATAAATAGTACGTGTAGAACACAAAATCATGTATCGAAGTGAAATAATTATGCCGTTTTGTTATCTATGGAGCTAATTGTTTTATTGCATCGCACACAACACCGGTAAATTTTTTTTTATACCGCATGGGTGGCAAATAGGCACGCGGTCCGTCTGAAGGTAAGCGGTTACCGCCGCTTATGGACGCTTGCAATGCCAGGTGTATTAATCGCGCTTTGCCGACCATGCAGGAATCTTTTCACACCCTTCTTGAAGAACTCCATGCTGCACTCTCCAGGGGAAACATCAACTTCTAAATAGAACACCATAATCGGTGGTGATTTCGGCACAATATAATGCACATGTCGCAACCATAGACATGAAAAGCCAAAAGTTTCGGCTTCCTTCCGGTCGCCCACGCGCCGCCCACGCGTGGTCATCGCCCACACGCCGGTATAATATCAATCAATTCAATGAAAACAATTTCTATGTTAATGCTCTAAAGACGTGTCTTGCAATATTTTGTGGACCGATCCATACATTGACACACTTAGATAAATTAAGGGTAATTTAGCGGCAAGCAAGCTGAGTCAGAAGAAAATGATTGTTTGTGCAAGCAGTTAATGAACGCTTTACTTAATAGTAGACGAATGAATTGAGAACCATATATTAGATTCGTAATTTCAAAGACATCTGTATTATATCATTACTGGGGGGCGGTAAGAAACTCATTATCTGTCACTCACACATATATATACTCACACATATACCTCTCATTACTATGTAGGTATATATATTTCGGGTGAATAGACTGCAATAATAAACATCTATGGGAAATTTTGGAAAGGCGTGAAGATGTAGGTACTATACATATATTACAGGCATGAAGATGGGACAGACAGACGTGTGTAAATAGTACCCCTGCACCCAGTTTCCGCCGGAGATATATATTAGGTGCAAAGGTGTCATGTGGCGAGTCCATCACTGTTTCTCAAGCTAGACTTTGAGTTGTTTCTCAGACGTATGCAGGTTTCCTCTCGATGTTTTCCTTCACCGTAAAGCTCGTGGTGTGACTAATCACTGTACTTAAGTTCAGAAAAAACTCATTGGTACAGTCGGGATTCGAACTTGCGACCTTTGCGTCGCAGGCAACTGCTCGAACCACTCGGCCACCACGGCTCAAGATCGGCTTAAGATGAAATTATGTTATTAAGTTTGTATTGTCTTCCCTATTGCTGGTCGGAATTAGTCGGTTTATAGGTCTATTTAGGGAGCATACGGTCATTGAATCAATTTTATACGGTAAAAAGGTAACTTTTAAATTTTTACCGTTCATCAATATTAATAACAAATAAAAATCCGTTATGTGTATTATTTAATTAACAAGGCCGAGTACTTAAGATAAATGTTGAGTGTTCATAATGCAGTCATCGCCAAATACAGGTTAGCTTGTTTCTCAACGCTGTTACTGGCGCAGCGACGTCATAGTTAAATCTGAACGAAGGCTAACTGGAGGCGTTAGCACTGGCGAACCAATTAAATAAATTAATTATTTCCTTTCCAAACCGCCTGAATATATTAACAATTGATAAATTATGTTGTACCCAACTTGAAACGTTAAGTAACAAATTATAACCTAATTCGAACACAATACTGATAATGCAAGATTAGATTTATTGTTTTCATCAAACGTTCGCCAAAACTAATAATAACAGGGTATAACGTCAGGTGTTTTCCAACTGACGTTTCACACTTAGCATCGCTAAGCAGGTACATAGGTACATTCACCAGTTTCGAGCTGCAATGTTGAAACTCTCGAGTTTATTGACACGCTGCGCAACACAAGATGCTTAAAATATAGTGTTACTTCAATGACACTCACCTATGAACACAATCTATAATTGTCTTCCATCTATTACCCATGAATGAGCGAACTCATGCGATGTTCATGTCTGCGTATGGCGTCGACTCTAATTTAAAGGTTACGTTAGCAACGTATCAGTTTCGTATGTCAGCATTCAGGTTTCTATTGACATTTTCCATTAGCAAGGTTGGTTGTTGGGAAGCAGCAGCAGCGGTCGTTTGGCCGTGACACGCGGCGCGTCGTGCGTACGCCACAAATTCGCCGTTCATTGATAAAAGTGCCACCCACTCGCGGCGCGGAGGCTCCATTCACCGGCGCCGCAAGTTGCGCAATGCGCATGCTCGGCCCTGCTTCCCCGCGCTTGAGACATTCATTCTTACCACAGTGTACCTTCCGCAATGGTTTTCACTATTTCGCTAGAAAGCTACATTTAGTAAGCAACAAGTGCCAGGAACCATTGTAGACTTTCATCTTTTCAAGCTAGCTTGTTTTCATTAAGCTAAAATATAAAATTAAGACGATAGAAAGTTGTATAAATTTGTCTTAACATACTTAATGTGATAGTTAAAAGGCTATTAACCTCCGACAATAATTTGGAAATGTGGACTTTTCATTTAATAGTTTCGATGAATCTCTAAGCAAACGTTGTACTGGTAACTGTTTCACGACCTTTAGAATGCCTAATAATAAATTGGCTGAGAAAATGTTGAGAACAAATCCACATCTCAAATGTGATATAGGTTCTCTAAGATAATATATTGATATTATAGGCAATAACGCCTACATTGTACCATGAACTTTGATGTTTTTACCTTACAGACGGAATGAAGTGACCTTTAAGATCTAAAGGTCTCTACCCACTACACCGTATCATACCATGACCGTGCTAGGAGCGTATCAGGCACGAAAAGCGACACGATACGGTCTACTTTGCCCACTGAACGGATTGACGGCGTTCTGTGCTCGTATACATCCCGTATGATGCCAGTATGCAACCCGTGTGTAACCCGTATGATCCCCGTATGATGCCCGTATGCAACATCCACCAAAACCAATAGGAATCCGCTTCATTCTCGCATGCGTAACAGTGTTGCGTGGACGTTTGAAGTGCTACCAAATTTTTTATTGTAAAATATGGCTATCAGAAAATTAACTTTTAGGCAACTGGCGATGATTGCTTTAATATTGGATGAGGAAGAAGAAGAAAATAAAAAAAACACTCGGCGCTACTGGATTCACGATTCTATAAAAGAACGAAAAACCGAAGGAGAGTATTGGACGTTATTCAGACACTTAGTTGATGATGAAGAAAAGTTTTTTCAGTATTTATTATTTATTTATTTTTTTATTTAAATCCTTTATTGTACACACACATCTACAAAAACAAATAGGATGACAAAAAACAGAGAACAACATGTAGTACGCACAAATAGGCGGCCTTATCGCAAGAGCGATTTCTTCCAGGCAACCAAGTTAGAGAGAAAAGAAATAGAGAAAAAAAGAATAAAGGTAGGTGTGATAGTTTAGCGGATGAAATATACACAATTACTATAATATACATACACTAAGCAATATAAATAAATAAATAAATATATTTATTAGTTATTTCAGTTACGACAACGCGCTTACAACGCCTATATAACGGTCATCATACGCGTTTACAACCCGTATGCTCGCCGACTCGCCGCCTGCGCGCAGCGGGTTGGCAACGTCGCGTGTCAGGCACGTAGCGTGTCGGCACCGGCAAAATATTCTTGCCGACATTTGTTGACGCTCCGTGCATGGCACGCGACGGTGTTGGTCGGTGACGGAACGGTCTAGTGGGCACAGTGTCATACTTTTCAATACAAAGAATATTTATTTGCCTGACACGTTCCTAGCACGGTCATGGTATGATACGGTGTAGTGGGTAGAGACCTTAAACCTAAAGCTTTTAGGATCTTTCTAGAGTGTAATTTGCCTGCTAGACTCTCTCACGAGCGAGTAAGAGATAACACATTCATATTGCAGTGAGTTTTACATTACTGTGCATTAATTGATGTTAAATGTGTATTCACGCATAAACGCAATATTACGACCACTTGGAAGATATGATCTCGCCCTGTCAAAAACCTTAGTATTTCATTCACATGTAATGGCTTCAATTAAACTAAGAGGTATCTATTTGGTACTATAAACTTCAGTAGTTAATAGCTGGTATTACCTTATGTCTGCTATAATAAGTCCTAAGGGGTAAATTATAAGAGTTTATTTATATACATATATTATACACAATTTATTAACTTTTCAACTTTTATCTTGGCAACCTTTTTATGGGTCACCTTGTTTTGATAAACCGTATGCCAATATAACACAAATATTACATTAACGTAAAAGTTTTCAGTAACTTAAAAGTAATTAGTTTAGCCGTTTATATACATAATTATTATTTAGCCGTGGTTGCCGAGTGGTTCGAGTAGATGCCTGCAACACAAAGATCGCAAGTTCAGCAAAGCACGGTGAAGGAAACCTGCATACGTCTGAGAAGCAATTTAAAGGCGTATGTATAGCCGTGCTAGAATAAAAGCGACGGACTCGACATATGTCACGTTGGCACTTAAAAAAAATATCCCTGCCTACCCCTTCGGGGACCCTTGTGGGAAGGCCCACACACACAAAATATTTGGATAAATATTCAACAAATTCTAACTGTTCTAATCAGTACAGTAGAGAAGTAAGTATGTATATCTTGCCATGGTCATCTATGCGGATTCTGGATGAATAGCACTACAGTAATTATCTGACAAGAGTTTGTGGTGAAGAGGACTATGAAGAGGGTATTTTATATCGATAATCACTCATTTATGACATTATCGGCTTGTCGTAGTAAGTCGCGATCATACTCTCCTGTCCCTCGCACTCTCTCTGCGTTCAATGATCTCTTGGAGTCCAACTCTGATTGCGATTTGTTTGAGGATGGATGGCAGACTATTATGTCGGCATGTTTGGAGTATTGGGAGGCGATTGTATGAATGTTGTTTAATATAATTTCTTTTATGTTGTGCATATGCTGTGTATATAATTTTTATATGCTGTGTATTAATTTGAGATGCGATCTCTTCGAAAAATGTGCGGAGTAACGATTTTAGATCGAATCCGCAATGATGAGATTCGCAAATCAACTGGCGTGAATGAGGGCGTGATTGTAAAGATGAAGAAAGGCATGTTACGTTGGTTTAGACACATAGAAAGGATGAGTGAAGAAAGATTGACGAAAAAGATATACAAAGCAAAAGTGTGTGCAAGAAGAGGCAGAGGAAGGCCACGTTCTAACTACCAGGATTAAATCGATCAGACTCTCAAGGACGGGAACGTTAAGAGTACTCGAAACCGACGAGCATGTATGAAGAGACTGATGAATGTGGACGAAGCGAAAGAGGTATGTAAGTCTAGAGAGAACTGGCGCTCTATACTCTCTGCCTACCCCGCTAGGGACTTGGCGTGATGATATCTATATGTATGTGTATGTATAATTTTACCTATTTAGAGTAATTGGCTACTAGCCGTTCAAATGTGTAGGTATTTCAAAAATAAATAAATTATAATATATATTAATATATATGATCGATATCGATATCTTTGTGTAGATGCAAAGGGTTTGAGTTTCCTCAATTATGTTTGTATGTATGGAAGTATGGACACTCCTTTAGTCGAACTCGGATCGTGTATTGCATCACTAGATCCTCTTAGTAATAGAATGGTGACTTTATAATAATGAGTAAACGGTATATTATAGCCAACAGTAAAATTATCTTCCGCAATCAACACAAAGATACTTAAACCATAGTTAACTTAGGAAAGTCCTTAAGAGCAAGAGCAATCAAATCAAGAGCCAATATACTTTTAAGCGATCCAATTACTGGAATATTACAACGGCAATTATTTGATATACTATTTCAATATATTTATACATTTTATTAACAGCTTAATTAGAATCTAATCGGCGCTCATTTGCGTCTTTAACTGAGCTCTAATTATTTCCAGCCACGCCTTAGAGTGTGACCGGTACTTGAACAGAAACTAACGAGTAGATCTGTTCTTTTGACCATAACGTCATAAGGGACACGGTATTTTACACTGTCAGTTACCGCAGATGATTCACCAAAGTGTAAAAAAATCCATATCAAAATTATTTATTTCAATGTAAAGGATACAGGAAACACTTATTGAACGTCATTAGTACATATTAATCTACAGTACAGTACAATTCTACCGTTTCCAACAAAAAAAAAACTTGTCAAGGAAAGAAACGGAGAAACAAACTTTTATATATATAATAATAATAAATAAAATATAAATTTCAATTTGAAAATCAAATCGGAATAAATGTTAAAACTTGAAGGCAAACATTCAATTTAGAACCAATCAATCTGAATTGCGCGTGCACACAAACGACATTATATTAAGTCATCTAATTTACACGCGGTAATCTCGTCTTGTTACCTAAATGCAGGTTAACGCACCTGAACCAGTTCTTAATTAAGAACACATTTAAATTCATTAAAAAGCATTAAAACTTTCCTCCGACTGCTGATACACTTTCAATAAAACAACACACTTAAGTGGACACGCCGCTTAGAACCAAAACATAATTATGTCGTGGACCTTAATGGCGTTTGCATTGCATAATAAGATCACAGATTAACATTGCGCACTAGTTGTGTAAAGTCTACACTGTAGACCAGTGTTTGGAGTACATAGATGGCGGGGTAGGGTCCCTCACGGGGTACGCAGCGTCCCAAATGTCCGAAACGAAACGAAAAGTGCAGTAGCAGTGTCTTCAGTATTGATATTTCCAACTTATACATCCTTATGTCGCGTTACTAGTACGGAATGCGGCAGCTCACAAGTGGTTTATAGGAAACCGGGCTTTATAGGGAGTCCCTTGGGTAGCCAAAACAAGAAACAACCACGTCATTTCTAATAACTCAACCTCCAAATAAAAAAAAGTAGTTTTCTAACGTTCTTAAGATTTCGAAAACCCATACCGTATGGAATCCCCACGTGGAATGTTCATATTTGTTAAGACGTCTCGTTGAAGTGTTAAACACAAATGCTGGCGTGTCGTAGAACTGTGTTAAATAGTTAGGTCACGGCTATGTTCGCGACTTTTATTTATAATAAGGTTTTTATCAGAAGGCATCGACATATAGACGTACTAAACCGAAACGAAAGCGGTATCTAAAATGTATTGAGAATTTTGCTTATTCACTATAAGTTATTCGGCTATAAGTGCTCTCTTTTAATACACTTAACGTATCATTAGCGAGTAGACGACGCAAAGCTCAGCGTACAGGTAATTTCTCATTCGTCAGTCTCTTTATACATGCTCGTCGCGTCCGATCGATTTGATCCAGGTAGTTGGAACGTGATCTTCCTCTGCCTCTTCTTATATCTTTTTCGGCAATCTTTCTTCACTCATCCTTTCTATATGTCCAAACCAAGGTAACATGCCTTTCTTCATCTTTACAATCATGCTATGCCATGTAAGCCAGGTAAGCTTAAAGATTTATTTAGATTAGTTAGATGATGTTGTTCCTTCGTGTTTAATACCGCGGACTTGAACTATAATAAGCGACTATCGACAAGACCTCAAGCCAGGGTTATATTTAATCGCTTATGTCGGGTCAATCAAATTATTGCCTCAGGTTATTAACGCGGGTTTAACCTCTAATTTCAAATTTCACGTTTCAAACAGGAAATAGTCGTCGATATCGACCGCTTTAATAGTTGTAAATAGATTTATGGAGTGCAAACACTTGGTGTCATTAATACTGGCAACTAATGAGTGTAATGCACTGTAATGAGTGTACGGCAAGTAATGAGTATCATCATAGGCAGGAAGTGAGAGGTAGGTTGCTGGCTGAAGACAATACCGTGTATTGGCAAATGCGTCTGTTTGTTAGCGCGTGCGGCGAGCGGGGGCGTGAGCTTGAATGGACGCGCGTGATTCATGCGGCCCATTCACAACAGACGCGCGCGGCAACCATCATGCGCCACCTAAATCCATTCAATCCTATTTAATACCATTTTGCAATCTACACCCATTGTATCTTCAGTGCAAATGGGTAAACGACGAGCCCATATTATTTTAGGTATTTACAATATGTATATGGCAACCTTGTACGAAGAGACTGATGAATTTGGATGTTGTGAAAGAAGGCTATCTGTAAGTCTAGAAAAACTACCATCCTACTACTCTCCCTACCTTATCCGTGATTATTTCACGATATTAGTTTGTATGTATCTCTACTGACAATAACTATCAAATTCTTTTAGTCGAACTTAAACCAAGAGTTGCTCGGATTGAGAGCATATTAGTGTAATTAGTCACATTGCCAATACCACAGGTATTTGCAATGTGACTTTTTATTGAAATGTATTTTTTAAAATTAAAACTTGAATTATGCCACTGCCTTCATCATCTGATGGTGTTGGATTTATCAATATGTGTTGTGAGGCCGGATGTCACACTACAGCGTCGAAAAGATCCATTAATACTTTCGTAAAATAATGTACTGCTCATCCTCATCGAATCCATCAATTTCCGTGTTTACCTTATCGTTTGAAGATCGGTACAACGTTTTACCATTGTTGGACTCACCTCCGGGCTACCAGTAAGTGTACTAATCGTTTCAGTCACAACACTGAGTTCACAGCAGCAGGTGAATTGCGGCTATGGTAAAATATATCTGTGAAAGAAAATCTTCCCTAAGTTTTAAGAAGACTAGAGACTGGGTTATTTATTTTCTGCCTACCCCGTGAGGGGATTCGATTATATAGGTTATATGTATGTTTTATTCTTGAGCAGACTTGCCATATGCCACTTTGGTACCTTCTACGAAAAGAGGTTGTCTATATATTATACTTATTTATGTACGTGTATATGTCACTGAATTTCATGATCAACCGATTTCTGATGCTATTTTGTGTGGTGGAGTTAGTTGCTGCATAACAGCTATACTATATACTGAATCTTTGATAACAGCGAAACTAGGCTTGTGAGCTAGTGTTTTATAAAATGCCGTAAACGATCGCTTACGTATGCAGTCGTCGCGATGCGTATTTAAAGGCTCCAAGTACAGTTGGTTTGACTTCAAGGCAAAGGTTATGAGATTTCAACCCATAGATTCGCTGATAGCATTTAACTGGACGAGTAATTGTTTGTGGAGGAAGCTGTTAATTTTGTTTAATGGCTTTGAGCCCGCATTTAAGTAACCTAACGAAAATTATGATTATAGTTACGGCCCAACACGAGCCGCCATTGAAAGTTTTAAACTCGACTGACAAAGGCTGATACGTGAGTTTTTTTGTTAGTTCGTCCATGTACCTATCTATATTGTCATTTGATATATTAATTTATTACGATTTTATTTATTCTGTATTTATATGTAAGCTTGGTGGTAGATATAAATCAATTTTATCGCATATTACGGTCAAGTAGATTATTTAGAGCCTGTCTTTTACATTCTTAGGCTGACGTTTGGATTGGCTTTTCCTATACCTTTTCCAGTGTACTTACCTCGCGGCACAGATAGTGGTTCATTATTATTGAGAAATAATTTCAGCTTGAGTATGTCATAATTATATTTATTACTCAGATGTCCTCAGATTCGATAATAAGGTAAGTTTAACGTTCGTTTAAGTCCATTACGTCACTGTAGAATATCTATGTTCGCAAAAGCGAGACAATTCATACCTTCTGCTGCTGTCACAGTAATACACCTAGTAGCTACGGTATGAGCATAACATTAGGCGGGCTGGACCTACGCTGTTCCGCAAACTATGCGATATAAGTAGAAATATAGTAAAAAAATATGTATCATGAGTTTCGCTCCTATTTCAAATGAATTATGAAAATCTGGGGATACGGCGTTCTGCCACGTGGCACCGAAAATATAAAATATAAACCGAAAACACTGACGTTCTTGACACGTTCCTTGCGGCATCTACATTTCTTAACCTGATTAATATTATAACATAACCGAACAAGTTAACGGTCTCCCCGGTTGGACGCCATAGATACACGACGCAATGTTACTTAGCGTCGCATATTAATAAATAACAGCACCCTTCCGAGTATACCTGGTATTATTTTAATTTCCTGTCAACCACTTACATATTTACAGCGGTTTGTATAAGTGGCAAACGTCTCACAGAAATCAGCTTAACAAGAATAGTCGTACATAAGGGGCACAGTGAGATAAGCGTACAATAAATTCTTTAACAAGTTTCCAATATGTTTAAGGTTTAAATAGCAAAAGATCCCAGTCCTGCCTTTACTGGAAGTCTTTCGCAATGTAAACAAGATCCGATTAGATCTGTCTGCGGATAATCTAGTCTTATTTATTAACACCTGCCGAGGCCAATCCAATATTCATAATTTAAATATTTATAGGTGTGTTTTGAGTAATTGGTAAAAGGATTTAAACTATAAGAGATTTAGTAAAATACGAATTTATTGAAATCTTTCTGTTATTTGCAAATGGGCCGTAGCCAAATTGGGTTACCTACGATTGCAAAACTACAACCCACATGAGGTCATGAAGTTCGTTATTACTTTGTTCGTATCACTTTTATATCAGGCAGAATGGGGGCGTTATCAAGTGTCTACGCGTGTAAAGTAAACTTAATCGTCAGATTGCCAAGTTCATATCTGTTTTCGGTCACGATCGCCGCGAAGGCTAGCCACGCAATACCTAATGGTTCATAATTTACATTACATTATTACCATCGGCTCCATTCTGTTCCTTGTGCGGTGCTTATTTAAAATTACTAACTTGGTTAAATTGGTTTAACTCATATCGTACATCTATGGAATAAAGTGAGCAGCTCCATAAAGAAGTCGCTAGCTGTTCCGGGAGATGGTTATCGTAACTAACTACTCTCGCAAGATCGCGGTGTGTCGCGCTTAAACTGTGTCATTGAATATACGTTTCCGCGTTGAGAACTTCACGTTTCAAAGTGATTGCTATTTGACAATAATTCTAAGGCACATGAAGTTAGAAGCAATAACGTTGCAGCTACAAGCCACGTAATCTGTTATTTCCACATCTTGCAAACATTAAAACAAAAGGCAGCAATCCTATTAATATTTTAAGTGGGAAAGTTTGTGTGTATGTATGGATGTTTGTTACGTAATCCCGCCAGAGCCATGTCGAACGGAATTAAATGAAATTCGGAACATAGATCTATCTATCTTTGTGCCGAATTTCATTTAATGCTGGATTAACGCATAGGATAAGTTTCGTTCCGAAAATAAATCTAGACAAAATTATACCAATGAAAACGATTTTACACGGGCGAAATTGAGGGGCATAGCAACTATAAAATAAGTCTGCTGTTAATCAAATGAGACCTATCTACTACAAAGGTAGAACTCCCGAGGGAAGGGAAGACAATTCACGACAACCTCCAATCCGCGGTCACAGCCCTGGGGCGGTGGTTCCGAAAATGGAGAATTGACTACCCTACCAAAAGCGCAGCCATCCTATTCGGGAAAGGCCTCGAACGCCCACGGGTAGCCCCCATCACCCTCTTCGGCAAACTCATTCCATGGGAAGAAAAAGCCAAATACCTGGGTGTGATCCTCGATCAACGCCTTTCTTTCCGTCACCACGTAAAGGCGGTACGCGCGCGAGCCGCCTTCGCGCTCGGTAGACTTCACAGCATGTTGAATGCACGAAGTAAACTCTCATTGGAATCCAAGGTGAGGATTTACACGACGTGCATTCGACCAATCATGACATATGCGGGTGTAGTGTTCGCACATACGTTGTCTTCATGCCTTTCCACAAATATCCTTGAAGGAGTAGGCAGATGTGTAGTAACACCTTATTTTCTCCGCAGATATATTAAGATGTCCACGTGACAGATGGTCTGTCTGGTGGAGTCTATCGCTGTTTCTCTAGCGCAACTATACATACCTTCTCCATGCCTCTAAAGCTCATGGTGTGATTACTCACTGTACTTAAGATTAGAAAATACTCATTGATGCAGTCGGGGTTCGAACTTGCAATATTTGCGTTACGGGCAACTAAGACAACTCGGCCGCCACGGTCATGTCATCAGATCAAGAGTTTCAAACTGGCAAAAAGTGTGTCAGTTTAGTTACATGAATTGTTATAAAACAAGTATTGCATACGCCCACCGCACGGGCGCAAGCGTGTGTTGTGAATGGACGCAGTCCTCGGTGGCTCCACGGTCGCCGGCCGCTGCTTGCAACACTCGCCTACGTACAGACTAAGAACTGGAGGTCGCCAACTTTCATTCATAGATACTGCATTGACGTGCTCATTTGCAAACATAAATGCAAACATGCAAAATTCATTACAATAGCTATAATGGAAATTATGTTGGTCTTCTGGTCAGAGCTCCTGGATTAAAAGCTTGAGGTTGACGGTTCGAGTCTCGCTGAGGGAAAACATTTCTGTTAATTCCAAATATGAATTAAAAACTAAATAGGCTTGCACATCCTGGGTCGTAACTTAGTAAAAAGTCTCACGTATTTGAATAGCTTATGTATGTTTGTGTTCACAAAACTCTATAAGTATTGGGTTGCCTTATAATTTTGATACAATGTTGGATTTAAATACGCATCTTTTTGACGACCGTCTGGTCTAGTGGTTAGAGCTCCTGATTGTTAAACTTGAGGTCGCGGGTTCGAATCCCGCTGAGGGCAGATATTTGTGTGATGAACACGAATATTTGTACCTTAGTCTTGGATGTCCTATGTATTTAAGTATATATCTATCTATATAAGTAAATATATCGTTGTCTAGTTACCATAACACAAGCTTTGCTTAATTTGGGACTAAGTTAATTTGTGTGGAATTGTCCCAGGTGTTATTACATTATTTTTATAAGAAAAAAAAACACCATCTTTTGTCCATAAAAGCAATATAAATATAAGAACAACTCGTTATGAATTACTCCTTAAAAACAAAAAAACTAAATCTAAATGAGACAACTTGATTATTTAAATAATACCTCAAAACCTATATTCAAAGGTTTTGAGATTTGAGTAGGACCTATTTGCATACTGTTAGAAGGTAACACGAGATGTTATTTAGATTGTGCTAATACGTAGGTACGCTTCAATGTTGTACCTACATTTTAACACTTGACCGTACATTGTTTCTTTCACATTCCTTAAAAATAGCAGTACTTTTCATTAAAGCTCATGTGTCCGTGAGAAATATTAATTGTAATAATTAACATTACTTCTCCGCCTTGTATGTACATATATCAGGCAGTTCATTCCAACGCCTAGACCACAAATGATTAATGTCGAAATCGATAAAACCCAACAATTCAAAGCAGAGTCTATTAAACGGCTTAAATCATCTAACCCGACAACTTTGGGTCGTCGATGGCGTCCAAAATATTCCCGTCGTTCATTGACACGTGCCAAACCAGTTTTCGGGCGAGTTTTTACTGAATGGCCGCTTCCTTTGTGAGAGTAAACATATTCAAATGTTGCGATTAATTCATGGCTAGATAGTGGCTTGCTTTTATGAATGGAAGGCTAGTGCACTGGTGTGCGTGAACTGGGCTCGTCGTAAAGTGCACACGTACACACGCATACAATTAATTTGCATACTGGGCCTGGCTAGGCGAGCCACGTGCTGCCTTCGTTTCCAACACAGTTAACTCTTCAATATTCGACAAGATAATTTTAAATGTAAATGAAATTTGAAAGTCAACTATTTATTACGTACCGTCGAGAAATACCTAAAATGTTACTGTAATAGCGACAACCGATCCTCTGATGAAACGCTCGTCAACTGTGTCTTGCTGTATTATGTTAATTTGATTACAAGTGCGTGAATTTGAAGGAGATTCCCGGAGCCTTTCTATGCCTCGAGGCAAGCCCACAAATTGTTACTGTGTTGGTATTGGTGTTGAACAATGGAAGAAGAAAATTTTCCCTTTCCAGTAAAATGGACCTAAAGTCCCAGTTATTCCGAGAGTTCTCCGCAACGAAGATCGTGTATTTAGTAATGCCGCGATAATAAATATATCCCGCGAGTTCGGCCCAGCTAAATCAACGTGTATAATAACAGCTGCGCTCCCTTGTAGTAGCATGGTGATGTACATAAATTGAGAAAACCTATTGGTACAGTCGGAGTCGAACTTGCAGTTTTTGTGTTGCAGGCAACTACTCGAACACTGAGCCATCACGGCTCATAATAATAAATATAGCCTTTCTCAATAAATGGGCTCTCTAATAATAATCCTTTTATTATTATTTTTCAAATAAGTTCAGTACTTCGTATGCAAGAACGAACCAACTCTGCATTGCATAATATTAGTATCCATATTAGACTACAAACAGACAACTTAGGTTTCAAATGACATGAAGTATGTCCAGTCAATAGTTCGTTATTTACTCATTAGAAATATTATTGAGAGTGTAGCTGTCACTAAAGGATTGCGTTTACATTTACGATTATAAGCATACCTTCTCAGAATGATTTATTATGAATATCCTAGCTAGACTATACCAAGAAAGGTAGGTTACATATACATTCGGATAGTATTGAATAAAAATTGTTATGTGAATCTTGTGTTGTGAAATGTTGAATATCTAAATTGTCCATAATATGCACAATTGAGATATTCAACTGGGTTTATTTATAGTACATTTCAATGATCATTTTTAATAGAGCAACCTCGAAACCCGATATGTTCATATCTTCACCCCTCCTCACAAGGATCCCGAAGTCGTACATGGATGTGTGTAGTATCACACTCCTTTATCACATATTTAGGTACCAACGCAACAGATAGCGAGTCGATCTTCGGGATGGCGTGTAGATATTAGAACCGTTTTATAATTAATAAAATACATTTATTAAAAAAATCATTATAACACATGCATATCATCACGCCGGAGACACATGAAGAATCACGGGGTAGAGTGAGAAGAGCGCCAGTTCCTTCTTAAATTAGACATCTCTTAATCTCTTTCACATCATAAAAAAAATCATCAAACTTCATACACAGTTTTTGAGTAAGATATTCCTGATATTACAATCCTTAAGTGTTTGATCAATAGCTTTACGTAATATGGAAATCTCTATCCCTATATAAAGAAAAACCATAACCACAAAGATTTTATAGAATTCAAAGATTGTATTTTAAAGTTTTGAGAAGTGGCATATTGCTATATTTTGAGACTAAACAGCAAAATGATTCGAATACCTTCATAATAAAATGCATAGGTGATAAAACTCGACTTTTATATCATCGGAATTTATATACTTCCTGTATCGACATAAAAATCAGACCTGTTTAAATTTAATTTTTCATCAATAAAATGTATAAAATTATTTTACAGCATGCGCGTTTATATATCTTTTGTTATTCAATTTTGAAAATAGTCGTTTTGTACGAGTTTGATTACGCCAATGGGTTGTATCTATTGTCATGGTGAGTACACACACCGACGAAGATAGAGCCGTATGCATGCAAGCCTCCATAGAAGAGATCGCGTGCCCGATACTAGGGCTCTCGGGTGAGCAATGCTCGAGTCATTTCCGGCGCTAACGTTCTTGTCTACTCGGCGACTCGAGTGTTGCAACAAGAAGAATCGCTGCTAATAAATAATCGTCACTTTCATAAACACTGACTCACGTATAAACAAAACAAGGCTGCGCTTGCGCTGTGTTGGCGGATTTAAATTGACGTAATGCACAAGCTTTGCGCAATTTTTGGCCTCATCTCGGATTACTAGCTGAAATGTGGGTGATAATAAGCCGGCATCTTCTTTTTGCCATGTTTACGAAAGTGTGAATTGAATAAACATTGAATATCCATGTACGTTTCACCGCTATAGAACTGACGACAGATAAGATCACGTTACGTACGTATATGTACCTTTATTGCGTTTGAGCATCAAATTTGGTAAACATGTTAACCAAATAGCATGCAATTATCACAGTTTTTAAATAATATTTGTCGATAAACTGTTACTCAATCTTTGGAGATATAAGTGTTGTTTTAAGAGATAGAAAAGCTTGGTTATATATTGCATCGACATATCTAATTATGTAAATTGCTATACCGTGGCCCATTGTGCTGTTGTCAAAGCGGGATGGGAGACACTCGAGTGGTGGTCACTCGGAGCGCTTGCGCCGCCGGCCGGCGCCAGCCTCGAAAGTTACAGACCATCCCAATTTTTCCGTTTCCATCTCATTAGTAAGTCGAATACGATGTAAAATTTATTCATACCGGTTTGGTCATATTTATGCAAACTATCTATAGGCATCTGGACTGGACCTAATTGTGGTGTCCAATGGTAATTGATTTCGTTATCGAAATGTATATATCCAACAAATGTTAATGTAAAAACATATTTCCAATTAAATTACTAATTAAGTGCCTGCTTATACCATACAGATAATAATTATGTAATTTATTTCCAAATTTGAGTATATTAGTTTGATAATAATTCTATTAAACTAGCGAAGGGATTTTGACCTAAATACTATAGGAACATTTATGGTACAATGTTAAGATTTTTGTTGCCTGAAAACTTCAAACCATTCTTCTTACTTTCTAATCATACCTACTTAAGAACCAATTAATTGTATCAAAACACATGTAAATCTAGCGTTAATATAAATATACTATGCAATTAATTAACATTTAAACAACCAAAAATATATTAGAAGATGACATGGTCGCGTTACCTATTTCGTTTGATTCGTAGGCGGTGTAACGGTACAAACGGCGCCATATAGCTGCGCGGGCGCACAACGCAATCTCATAAGTTTAGGTGCTGATTCTAAACGTGTAAATCATACAGAGTTTACATAATCACCTGTGCCCCAATTGCGTAACTTTTCTAATCAATCACCTTAATTATGACTGCGAGAAAAGTCATGATAGATCAATCGACGACTTAAATGTGAACGGTAGCTCGTTTCGATATACATATTATGAATTAAATGAATAAATACACAACTGTCTGGAGGGAGGAACAAAATAATAAGAAAGAAAGAAGATCACGTTTCATACCTAGATTTTAAATTATATTTAGTTAATATTTAATAGTTTTAATTATATTAAACAACGAAAGACAAAGAAAACATTACAAGTACTGGAAAGCTGCGAGTGTGTATGAACAGACTTATGAAAAGGAAAAAAAGCTTTGTAAGTTGCCTGCCTTCTCCGTCTGTTACTCGGCATTCTACCTACTATAGTCGTGCTTGAGTAAAGGCGATGGACCTAATATACCTCTGGCGGAATGTGGGTGTGTGGGTATTACCTATATACCTCTGCCTACCCCTTCGGGGACCCTTGTGGGAAGGCGTGAGGATTTTCCCATTCATCAGACCATGTATCTACTAAATTGAAACTGAATTGTTATTGAAGACCATATCTCACGTATAAGAATAGGTATAAAATTACCCGGCAGTCAGTCGAGGGACTCGACGTTAAAATACCTAAGTTGGAGGTAAGTACCATTTATTATATACCAGGTTGAGCTACACAGGTAATAAAGTATACTATTTGGTGGAGGTCTATTTGAGGAAGTCGTAGTTGTCAAGCTAATATTGTGTAAGGTAATCTAGTAGCGTATTGCTACTGTGTATACCTATCGAGTGTCGCAACAAACCGATGTCAATCTTACGCGAGGCGTGAGGTGTATGCAGACAGACTATTCGTCTCAAAGGCATCCTATTCATAGTAAGATTGAAGCTAATTTTTTTTTATTATGTCTGCTATCCTAACACTACGCAGAACCTTCTTATATGTATGGAATATGGAATTCTTCAAGAAGCTTGTGAAAACATTTCTACAGGGGCATCACCCTGGTGTTTTAAGCGTCCTTAGGCGGCGGTAACCGCTTCCCATCAGACAGACCGCATGCCGCATATATTTTTATAAAAATCTAAATAAACAAATAAAATTATAGTTTCCGCTTTATACTAAATGCATATGAATGTATACACGGTACATATGGCAAAATCATTTTTTTATTTAATTTTTGTCTGTCTGCTTGTTTCAACTAATCTCTGAAACGGCTGGACCGATTTTTACGGGACTTTCACTGGCAGATAGCTGATGTAATAAGGAGTAACTTAGACTTTCATTGAACAATAACTTTTTAGTTGAATTCCACACGGACTAAGTCGCGGGCACAGCGAATAGCGATACTATTATAATAAATTTACTATAGCATTACATTATCTAGCTGTAGGTTTAACAGCTATCGTTTCCTCATGAGGTATAAGGATGATAAATCACTGCTTTTTACACCATTACGGTGACAATGGTTTTATGTTCCATATTTCAGGTTTATATTGCCCAAGTTCAATGTTACTTCCCACAATTATTGCTAAATTGGCGTTATTATGGATATTTTCCACAATGTTATTAGTTTTTTTTAATTCTGTTTCTGACTATTATAAAGTAGTTCATGTGCATTAGCCCTTAGTTCTGAGCCTTGATTTACGCGGCGCCCACACTCTCCACCTCGGAAGAACACATCACGTAATGTCTGCATACTAACCATAATGGCGCATTATGTATATAGGTCATACAAGATTCATTGACATCGTAAACAATCTGTTATTGTGTCCTTTGTTTGCGAGAACTCATTAATTATATGCTGTTGTTTTAAACATTACATTATAAGTGCTCGTTTGATTCATTATACCTAACGATGTATGATTATATATTACTGGTGGAACTTAAGAATTATTCCTTTCCACTTTTCTACCGTTTTTAACTTTAACTATTTATTAGGTATTTCCTATAGTTTCACAATGATACCCTTTGAGACATTTTCATGATATTATTATCGTTATTTAAGAGTACAAAGTGAGAAATTTGTAGACGTCAAATATATCTGTTTCATAATAATTCTTGAATTATGATTGTACTTTATTAGTACGATCCCAGTCTTTCCACCAACCTTGAGTTTTGCACCGCCGATTCGTTAGCGAGTTTACAATTCGATCCTATGTCAGAATGCGTAGAAAATTGTACAGGTCCTAGTGATTTGTAATTGGAACTAAATTATCCATATATTTTTGTAACGTTATGTAGCTTAACACTGCTGACGACACTCATGTGACTCTTGTAATATACGTATGAGTTGCAGTACTGCAGACTACGGTAGCATACATACATCCTACATACATATCATCACGCCAAGTCCCTAGCGGGGTAGGCAGAGAATATAGAGCGCCAGTTCTCTCTAGACTTACATACTTCTTTCGCTTCGTCCACATTCATCAGTCTCTTCATACATGCTCGTCGGCTTCGAGTACTCTTAACGTTCCCGTCCTTGAGACTCCGATCTATTTGATCTAGTAGTAGCTAGTACGGTAGCAACATTTTGGTTAATACAATTTTGGTTAATTCGCAGTACAAGACAGTAGGAAGTAGGTACTAGTGGTAACTCTCTCTGCTGCAAGATTGCTTAGATACATTTTAAGTAATTTTTTTTCTGGTGTAGAATCACCTTCGATCACTATTTATTTGCATATTATAATAGTGATCGAATACGAATACGAATGGGTTCAATAATAGCTTACCAATACTCATATCTACATTACTATTTGTATCTCACGCCACTTCAGTAGAAAAAAATATGACATTTGATTTGGATAGCGGCTAAACAAACAGTTTGAAGAAATTTATATGTTGACATGTGGTATTGCGATACGTCTGTTCGAGTAATGAGTGGGGGCGTTACGTAAACAAAGAGTTGGGCGGACCTGCCACCGGGCGCCACCTCCCCCTCCCTCCCCCCTCCCCGACACACCACCACCTGCGCACGAGTATGTTTTCGCAATCCACACGAAATTCGATAACGAATAACAGACGCAGACGAATGGCAATAGACCGGCGCGGCGCGGCGGCGCCACCAACCTGTACCGTTACACAAACCAACAAAGTTATTATTCTAATCAATAAATCTACTCACATGGCTGTAAATAAGCCGCAATATATTGCTGGGTCACATTTACTTTAATGACCGCTTCAGTTGTTATGATACATCGCAGTCATTTTACACGTCTCGAATGAGGATATCACTTTTGTGATACCTACTAAACATGCTTTTAAATACCAACATAATATACGCGTCACGTAAAAACAATGTGCACGTAAAATACTATTCAGAATTATATTACATTTAAATTTAATATAATTCTGAATATTACTTTTACGTGTCTGTCAATTATGTGACTGTCAATTAACTGTCAATTATAATAGAGATGATGTGATGGGCGCTGTGATATTCCTAATACTGGTAGCTTAACATGGGAATGGATTTGGAAATGAGCTCGGGACTTCTATGGCCGAGGGTACCGTAAAAGGCGGACAAATTAAAGGGGCAAACATTAATGATTTTCTTTCATTTACGCTTTACATTAACAGAAAATATTCTCTAAAATCCCCGCTAACTCGGAGACCACATATGGTATCGATTCGCCGCCACCTACTAATTGCGAGCGACACTAGACAAATATATCGCCTTTTATGGTCGCGGCCGGTCTAAAGTATACTGATTGGTAAATAAACAGAATAAAGGATCGTAAGACTGGGATGAATCAGCTCTCGATCGGCCCATGATTAGAAGCGATTATCATGCGCCCGCGCGGCTCCACCACCAGCCCACGTGGGTGGTGGGAGGGCCTGCTCACCTATTGTCTTACAACGCGTTATAGCATTATAATAGCACTGCACACTATTGCACACTATTTATGTAAATATCTTTGAGGATTCAATTTGTCTATTTTAATGTATTCATGGACGGATATTAGCGTACGCGATTCAAAGTGATTCTCGTCAACAATCTGTCAACGAGCTAGCGGCTTACTCTCTTATCTGATAGTTCGCAGCTTCAGACCTTTCTTGGGAACATGAGCTATAATGTTATAACGGTTAAGTTTAAGTGAAATAGTTGAATACCGTAAAATATTACGCAAAGACTTAGTAAGTAAGATAACAACGTATGAAGGCAAATTCTTTCTCAAAGTACAATTCCACTTAATGTGAATAAAGATAAGTTTTATGTACCTATTTGATATGAATGTGAAGAAAGTTTTCATAAAACAATTGTTATCTCTGCTATTTTTAAATAATATCCAATTTTACCGTTGGCATCTCGTTTTCCCGAGATATCAGATATAGGTAATTGGGCTTATGACTATTTACATGATTACATTGCTGAGTATTTACTTGCAAGTTGGACCAATTATGGGCTTTTCAATATAAAAGCCTTGAATAACCATTCTTTCAATGTATGCTCGGACTCGACACACCGCATCGGGTACCTACAAGAGATATATTATCAAAATACAGCGCTGACCGACGCGCGTGCCCGCCGATGCCAACCATTTTATTGGTGTCGGCGCCACTGACAGCTTTCTCGTCTCGCAGACAATAACGCTCAATTTGAACTTGAATTATTTTTATAACCATGCACGTGTGTAACGCCGTCAGGTAGCTCGATCGCGATCGCCTATTTGGCTTCGCGTCAACCGCCATAAATTCCGTGAACGAACGGCCACTTAACGCGGGAGCGATACTCGGAGTTATTCCGGCTGTTTGCTCGTTACAGCGTAGAGTAGGTACTTCTAACGAAGGCACCAAAAACTTTCCCACAGTCGTCGATCACCGCAGTAGAAAAAAAACCAAGTGTCTACGAATTAACACGTCCGCGCGTTGTGTGTGTATGAAAACACTCGGTGGCGGGCGAGGGCCCTCGTGGTGACGGAGTGCTGCCCTGACGCCACCGTACGGCACCGTTCGCCAAGACACGGTATATTGTTCCTTGACTTCAATTTACTTCAACGTCGAATAGTCTGACACGCGGCACTGAGAGCCCTTCAGTAATTATAGCTAGTCAGTGACACACGCTCGTTGTCTAAAAGGTACTTAAAGTTCAAAATGTACAATTGTAAGGTGATGTCCTCTTAGCACTATACTTATATAAATTATATGAACGGAAACGTTGTGTTGAACGGCAGACAAAGCTTCATTAACATCGCAACTCGTCAGTCGCGACAGTTACGCGGGGTCACTAATTCCCCGAGCAAACAAGGGACGTATTTGTGTGTGAAACTCAGCCTAGTTCAGTCAGATCGGACACACTCGTTAATGCTCAGTGTAAACTACACTTAATCTTTCACTTTGTGCCGGTTAGAGATAAATTAACGAAGAAATGCTAGACTTATTAGCGTATTCCTTTGCTGATTGCGGGAACGTACTAATAAGCTTCCGCTGAAGTTTTATTTATGTCAGTGTGTCATAAGAACGACATTACCTACAATCCGTAGCCAAGGTACAGGCCGCATTTAGAAATAGATAATAATAATTATAATAAATACCTTGGGACAATTCCACACAAATTGACATAGTTCCAAATTAAGCATAGCTTGTGTTATGTTAGATAGTAGGTACATACATCACGCCGAGTCCCTAACGAGGTGGGTAGAGAGTATAGAGCGCCAGTTCTGTCTAGATAGTTATGATAGATTTTTTGAGGGAGATTTTTTACAGGTTATTTGACATCCAAGACAATACTTGTGTTCATCACACAAATATCTGCCCTCAGCGGGAATCGAAGCCACGTCCTTAAGTTTCGCAATTAGGAGCTCTAACCACTAGATCAGACCGACGCAGATGTACATATTTTATAAATGTATATACCGACGCATGTGTGGGTACGCTTATGTAGGGGACGCTTGTGGGAAGGCGTGTGGATATATATATATATATATATACTTGCAAGTTGGACCAAGTTGGACAAATATATATATATATAATTAATTAGAAAATTACATATACAGGCATGCGTAATAGTCAACTCCACGTTGACCTCAAAGTCCCCACTATAAAACAGTTTTTGAAAAAACTGTCCAAGCGTCACTTCGATTCTGCTGTAAATCACCTCAACCCCCTCGTCGCATCGGCCACCCGATACACTCCTTCCCTTATTTCGAAGATAATGCGTTCAAGACATGCCGTCATCGAATCGGATGACGACATAACGGTCCTCCAGGACGCCCGACAAAAACATACCAACACTACACGCAACCGACCACTGTTCCGTCCTCGCCGTCGAGGCTCGACGCGAATAAGCCGTAATGTTCCCCCCCGACCCCCGCCGCAAACGCCGGCTCGCGCCGAGCCAGACGCGCAAATCCCGCCCCCAAATAATATTTAAATAAAATTAACAGTCCAGTCCGGCTCCCTTGCTCGCGATCCAGCAACGCCCTAAGCCGAGGTTCGTACCCCATAAAAAACTTATAAAGGCGCGATATATCTATTTTCCAGTCATGATTGCAAACTGCAAGCTTACTTTAAGTACGTAAAATAGCAAAAATGCTAATAAATCCAGCAACACTTTCCACCTATAAGAAGTCGAAAGTAGCTGCTTCATCATATAAATGAGATCGCATGTTGAGATCCTGTAGATCGGTGTTTTACCTGTTGCTCTGAGACGACAAGTGACAAGACTCTACAAATAGAACTATCGCAATCGCAAAGAATGTCGGGTTGGGCAAATCTCCAATTCTCATGTAGTAACAGAGTGAAAATGTCAAAAGTTTCTCACATTTTGTCGCTTTGCATGTATTGAGAATATTGGAATATAACAGTTTAATTGATGCCCAGAGTTTAATAACCGAACTGACTGTGCTAGGAGAAGCAACGTTACTCAATTTGCAGAGAGGTGATTGTGCTTAATCTAGTGCCCATATAAAACGACTTACAATATTTCCTTTGCAAGTTTACATACTTTGCGAAATACGTACAATTTATAGGTATTAAGCTCACGAACTAAGTCTGCGTTGAAAGCCGTAAGGCGTGTGTATATCAGTGAACAAAATGCCGCTTGGATACTTTGAGATGCCGCAGGTGGTATAAAAATACAATAAATATGATAGATTATACAATGTCGAAATTCAACTGCAGTTGGTTGTTATGTAGTTTATAGCGCAATCAGCAGTTGGTAATAATAAGCATGGTGTGTGTGCGACATTCAGCGGCGAGCGTGGCCAGAAGGCGCAAATAAATCAGCATTTGCCGGTAGATGGACGGTTTAATTATTGATTTATTGTGCGGAGCTGCGGCGAGGCGCCAGCTAATTGGTCTTGGCGAGCGGTCGCGTGACATCTCTGCGCTCGAATTATTCCCACAAAATCCCACAATATTGGGTACAATGCGTCCGTGCATGACTTCGTTACCGCTATCTCTTTAAGAGAACTTTATACGAAATTAGCCCCATGGTGGCTATTTGAACGTCGCGCGGATATTTGCTTGCCATATCGTTCACTTCCGAAGGTAACATTACGTCAACAAGCGGACTTGATAAACAAAAACTGGTCAGTCCAGTCATAGCTGTTTAGCGTCGCAGCGAACTCTACCGGCCGTCATCTGTGCGGCAGCCGAGGCGAACCGTGTACGTCGCAATTCCACAACAAATACTAGCGATACTCTTTAAACGTAAGGTCTGTGCACACAACAAACCATAGATTTTCGGTGATTTTAAGGATTACTAAAAAAGCATTTATAATAATATAATTATTGGCGATTGATGAGCGTTCATATTAAAATTACACATTTATTTATTTATTTATTTTTAAAAATACACATTAGAACGGCCAGTAGCCAATTACTCTAAATAGTTAAAATTATAATAACATAATCTCGCAAAATGGAATCACCCGTTGAATATCGAGCGACCTGTAATTTTTTTGTATTTATTTAATTCATGAAGAGAATAAATAGAAAATTAAAAGCTTAAAGTATGCCAAACTATGAAACAATTTGTCGGCGGTAGTTTTCATGGACCTTATCAGAAATCGTTGTAGCGAATCTGCCTACATTAATGATAAATTTAATGCATCATCTACGTCTAATGATGACTTCGATGCGCCGTACTTCCATGAGAGTTGATCGCAGTATAGCATTGCCCCTGGATTCATCATATTATCGACAACAATCTAGTAAAGCCTTGTAAGTAAGTAAACTCTACCTCGGTACAATGCTTACAACGATGCATAGGTACAATGCTTACATTCACATAGACAGATAGCTAAATGTTGGACGTGAGTTTGCGTGTATGCGTGTGTTGATTTTTTTTAAGGTCATTATAAATATTGAAGTATCACATTGAATGTAGTGGCCGTGGTAGCCGAGTGGTTCGAGTAGTTGCCTGCGACAGAAAGATCGCAAGTTTGAGTCTCGACTGTACCAATGAGTTTTCTGAACTTAAGTACAGTGATTAGTCATACTAAGAGATTTACAGTGAAGGAAAACATCGAGAGAAAACCTGAATACGTCTGCAGTCGTGCTGGAGTAACGGCGATGGACTCGCCATCTGTCATATTGGCACCTAAAATATATCTCTAACGGAAAGTGGGTGTGTGGATACTCCCTATACGCCTCTGCCTACCCCTTCGGGAACCCTTGTGGGAAGCATGAGGATATATACATTGAATGCATGTTCCAATGATTTTTTCCATATAATTAATAGCTGTTAGTTAAAATTTTAATGTAATATTAACCATATATATATATATATATATATATATATATATATCATTGTATCATAGCTTGCTGTGTGCAGTGCCATCTTCGCTGTGATAAGCACGCACTCGGCTCTCCTTCCAATATTTTAGTAGCGACACAAGACAAACACAACCCTTTGTTGGAGGTCAGACTTGTGTGAACAGAGTTTCCGTGTCACTCACAGCCGCGCTTGGTTACACATTGGTTTAGACTGTACTAACATTTTTTTGTCCTCCCATCATCACTATTAGTTCACAAAGCATATTTGAAATATTCATCATGTTCACGCTGAGCGCATTGTACCTACTAGAATAATTAATAGGAGCTGAATTGTTGGGGAAGGGTTTATTTGTCTTCTGCAATGTTATATGTTATAAACAATCTATAGATTCTTGGTTAAAAACTCCTGCTTAAAGTAAATCAGATGCACATTTTGTAAGGCCGTTATTTTACATAGGATCATCATCATACATCGGAATTGCAATATAAGGAAGTTACTCTCTCCTTCTCTCCCTCCCAAAGACATACTACGTATCAAACGGATTGGTTTTTTAATGCCTTCTGATTTTTTTATGTCAAAAATTCAGGCTGTAAAATAAAATCCCCGTTATGATTTTCAGATAGGGCGCGAAAAGATTTTTGCATGTTCACCGGCGCGTGTTAGATCAAATCGATTGGACGCTCAAGGACGGGAATGTCAAGAGTACTCGAAACCGACGAGCACTTATTAAGAGACTGATGTATGTGGACGAAGCGAAAGAGGTATGTAAGTCGGCGTGATGATATGTATGTATGTACCAGCGCGTATTTGACACATTTGATGTTTAAAGCGTACAGGTGTACAAGCGTAAAGGTGGCGATAACCGCTCACCATCAAGAATGCGCAAACATGTTTCCTGGTAGTGCTGGTAGGTATTCTAACTAATCGAAGGCATATCGTTCAGGGAATCGATTTCAAAACGATTCGTTCGGAATTACCTTCAAATACATTGATCCACATGGATATATTATGCAGCAATAGAGCGGAAGGCGGCAATATCATACTCGTAAGTTCGATACAAACTATGCTAAAGTTACGAGGTTGTTACGGGCTTTGATAGCTATCAACTACGCCGCGCGGTCACTTTACAGGAATAACGATAAGTATCTCAAAGACTGCCGATAAACAAATATGGATAAGTACTTCCAAAATGTATAAGACATAGAATTAGCCTCTTTCTCACGGTTAAAGTCCAATCCAAAGTTAATAGCACGCATTGTACATATAACATTTGCGGATAACCTCTGAGATCAGCTGAAAACGCCCTCGGATGTCACAATATCGCCAGTGCTAGATTGTGGGGTCCCTAGTTTGTACCAGTTTTATGTCCCTGCGATACCACTATCATCGTATAGGTTATAAAATTGATAATCGTTGCCGATGTAGTAAAGAAACTTGAGCGTAAACAACCAATAAATAAACATAAAATTATGTTTCGACAATGTGATTATTAAGTTTTACGTTAAAGAAGGCCATCTAGATAAAGACCTGTCTGATAGCGATACTAGGGTTGGTAATAGGAAAATATACACTATCTTCTAGTGGATATTTTTGCGATTAGAAATAATAAAATCTGCATAGTATTACCTACTCAGCATCTATAATTTTACTGGATCTTAGTTTAAGTAGTAAAGATTAGAAAATACGTCACGCCACGTCCCTCGCGGGCTTGGCTGAGAAAGCAGAGCGCCAGTTGTCTCTAGACTTACGGACCTCTTTCGCTACATCCACATTCAGCAGTATCTTCATACATACTCGCCAATTTCGAGTACTTACTCATAAAGTTTCCATCCTTGAGTGTCTGATCGGATTAATTTCGGTAGTTGGTACGTGGTATATCTCTCTGATGTTTCCATTTTGGTAGCTGGTCTTTCTTTGTCATGTTTTCCATACACTTAAGCATTGTATATCTGTTTCGTCAATCTTTTTTCTTTCTATATATCCCAAACAATCGTAATATGCGTTTTTCATATTTACAGTCAAATCCTTATTCACGCCAGTTGCTCTCTGAATATTTCCATATAATATTGTCAAAATTAGGATTATTGACAATTTACAATAAAAATATTACTGTCTTCCAATAATATATTTGAGAAATTACTTTACAGTAAATGCACGTCTTTTCGTAATTATTTAGTAAAATGTGTGTAATAACAGTTTTGCATTGATAACTAGCGGATAAGAACTCCGCTCGAAACACTGTCCATATCTCGCCTCCATAAATAATTGATATTTTAATGTCACAAATGATCTGTACGTAAGTATAAAACCGTTTAGCACCAAAGGTGTCGATATTGCGGTGCAATATTCGGTATAACTTAATCCTAGATCTTAATGTATTTGATGTGTTTATACTCTGTCCATATACACTCTCTTAAGACCTTTTTCCTCGGATTGGTTGAAAGTAACGTGTTTTTCAAGCGAGTGCCGTGCCTAGCCCATAAGTTATCGCATGTAATAAAATTAAATGTAACACATTTCTCTTTTTCATGTAATCTTCATAATTTATACACATTTTTAGTTCGCGGCGTGTATCGGCGGCGCCTGAGGGACCATACTGGCGTGAGTGTGCCCTGTATGCGCTCGGACCATTTCTATTCTTTCGTATCTGAATATCATTACATAAACACATAAATGTACCGTATATTAATATCACAATTATTACTACGTAGCCGTGGCAGACGAATGGTTTCACTTGGAACCTACAAAGTTCAGATTGCTGGTTCCAAGCCCGATGGTCTGTATCAATTATGGGTTATATGAGCGGTGATTTATCAGATCCTGTTATAGGAAATCATCTTAAAGAAATACAGTAGAAAATATATTCCTTGACGTATATTCATGTTTAAGAGATGTTGCACTTAAAAATATCTCAAAAAGGGAATTATTACGACTGCCTATTTCTTCCAATGCTTTCTTCGGGGCCCTAATAGAAAAGCGCGAAGATATATATTATGTTTAATAAAAATAGGTTTGAGACGTTAGTTCGTTATTTCTATAGATATTAATATTCACATAGAACTATGTCTGGGTGAACACTATACACGAAAGCGAAATTGATTCGAGCTTCATCTATGCAGCATTCAATTATTTGTTTTGTTGTCAAACTGATTGCTTGATTCATCACAAGTTGTAATAATACGATGAAAATTGCTATATCACCGTCAAGTTCTGAACATATGTACCTACATATTATGTTATCTTTAAATATGTATGTATGTACATGCCATTTTTTTTATTTTCATCCATATCCGCTTGAATTAGGTATAATAAAATTGTTTATTTTCTCGAATCCTCGAACTTTAAGGAACTTCTTTTGTTTTTCATACCAATTTAAGTAAATTTGCTCTGAATAACTGGGCAACGAATGGGCGCAATCGATCATGATCCAACGTTGTTACGTATGCTGTGACTTGTGATTTATGTATCGGGGGCTCATTCCTCGGGCTTGTACTCGGGGTTGCCGGCAATAGAGCGCCCCCGTGGCGGCGCTCGCCGCCTCTTCAGGTGGTGCGCACAAATAACGCAATAAATACACGCTTATCGCAAATCAGCTCATCTCACTGAGGGGCGATTTATTCTTGGGCTCCGCGCACATGCTTAACCCCGCTTACATTTATCATCGACACGTAGCTCAGTCAATTAAATTATACCGGACCATCGATGATAGCGCCTCGCACCAGATTCGAGCTCTCTCCTTACGTTGTTAATGGTTATGGTATGTGTATCTATGATTGTCTTGAAGATACTTTAGATTGAGTTGATAGGAATGCTCTTTCTAGCAAATTTTTATAGATATCAGCTGGTATATGCACACTTCTATGTAATAAATTCACAAACAAGCCGGCTGTAAGCCTTTTTTGTGTGACAGTAAAAAAGTTTTAATGTGTATTATATACAGGATGACATTTATGAATACCACTCTTTTATAGGATCGACAAGGGCTGATGTTCTCGTTGGTACTTTGTTATCGCCGCCGACAAGGCTCCGCTTTTAACACGCTAAACGTTTTATACGTTCATCACAGCATTATCCTTTCGACACGGTAGCACTAATTGGATAAAACATCTGAACAAAAAACGTCTAAGAAACAAACACTTTAATAACACGGACGTTCGTAATATCAAGGCGCAAAGGGAATTCCATTTAACATGTGAATTGGATGTGTCGGGGCGGCAAAGAGGGCTGTCATTAAAGGGCGTTGCTGCGTTGCCGAGACGCTCTGTAGCCCTGAGAACGGTCGCAGCTGGCCAGCGACAGCCGAAGGCATTCCGTCAGCTACTCTGATTGATGGGCGGTGAAACGCCGCCATCGAACGATTGTTAGTGTTTAACTAACAGTTATGCTTCAAAACACAATTTGATCTTGATTGATGGACTAATGATATAAAGTAAACACGGCGCCTCGGCCGGTAGGTGCGCGTCCTCTCGCCCGGAGGTGATCGCAGCGAACACATTGCAGTAATTGCATTCTATTGAACCATTACCACGTGCGCTGACGCCATGGTGAGAGATATGGTCCATAAACGATTTAAACAATAATTGATCTGTTGATAGACCGTATTTGATATATTTTTGAATGCATAAAAAAATTATATATAAAAAATAGCAATATTTTTTTTAAATGGCTATTTATAAATATTTATCGGTAGGTACGGGTGTCAATGTGAAAATAGCATACATTTTATTTCTTATGCCTACTTACATAAATATAATCACACCGCCTCCCTCACGAGGTAGGCAGAGAGCGTAGAGCGCCACTATTATAAAGTATCTACCTAAGTATAAAATAAAGATGAAAAAAGAAAATGTTTTTAATTTTTATTTCATGACACTCTTTTATAGACTTAGATTATATTTAGAAATGTAGATATCCCACGTTACTTGCTTCAAGGACAGGTGAAGGACGATGATCACCTAGAAGCAGAATAGTTTATCTAAAACTCAAACAATTAATTGGAAACGAATATAAAATTAAGGATATCATGACAATGAATTGAATGTTATGCACTTACCGATTATTTCCGGCTACACTGACCCGCGAGCAGCGAAACAGCGGCGGGCACGGCGCTCGCCCTTCGCTCACTCTATCACGTACATTTAATATTATAAGCTATTAGGCGCCTCGCCGGCCCTCCATTACTGTGTCCATATCATAATACGGAATTGTCTGTTGAACGCTTAGATTTTGTACTTTTTACTTTCATTGGTATAAAACAAAAAGGCGGGCCCGTCGGCGCCGCCGGCCATTGTTCTCCGCGGCCATTCGTCGCACTTCATGCTATTCAAATTAAATGGCTTGTGTACAAAATTAATTTGTCTTTTGTCTTAGCTCGAGCTGGGGCAGCGCTGCTGACATGTCACTGCTCAGCGGGGCGCTCGCGCACACCCTGCCCTGGGCTCTTGCAGCTATGCTCTCGAACAACTGCCTAGACAATATCTCGCTGCCAATAAAAGCTTTCTATTTGCTAAAATAGCCAGCTGGACTAACGGTCATAGCAGGATGATGAGAAGCTTCCATGCCTGGGATGCCAAAAGCATATTCTGCTGTCAGCACGAATCGGATATCTTTATTGACATTATACACATATTAGACTAATTAATTTAACATAACCTTTCCGACGTCATCATAACGTCATTTTACATTCGCATCCAAATCATTGTAGCCATACACAAATACTTACATACCTATCACCGCGCCGAGTCATCATCGCGCGGTAGGCAGAGGGTGAAGTGGCAGTCCTCTCTCACTGTAAGCAGTTTGGAAAACCTACGGAATATTGCGTAAGTAGGTACGTTTTTTTTTGCTCAATTTAAGTATGACGCAATCGTGTCAATTTCCACAATATTAATCCACAGTGGATTACAACAGTGAAGTGGTAACAGTGTGCCAGAGTGACAGCCTCAATCTGTCGAAATGCACTGCTGTAATTCCGTAGCAAGTAGGTTATGAATGCGTTAATCATACAGAGATACGCCAAGACTGATGGCCCTCTGTGTTGTCAACCGTTAATTTATTATTTTGTTAACCTTTGAGATGTTTGCACTGCATAACGTACAAATACATTTTAAGGATCAGTTGTATATCAGTAGGTGTATAATGCATTTCTTGGTATGCAATTGCCTTTTTACAATGAAATAATAATATCCTCACGCCTTCCCATAAGGGTCCCCGAATGTGTACGCAGTAGTGTATAGGTAATTATAATTAAAGTAAACTTAGGTACCAACGTCGCAGATGGCGAGTCCATCGCTGTTACTCAAGCATGACTATACATATGCCTTTGACTTGCTTCTCAGACGAATGCAGGTTTCCTCTTGATGTTTTCCTGCACCGTAAATCTCGTGGTGTGACTAATCACTGTACTTAAGCTCAAAAGATTCGAACTTGCGATCTTTGTGTCGCAGGCAACTACTCGAACCACTCGGCCACTACGGCTTTAAACGGTGTGATGGATTTAATAATGGAAAGAACAAGAGTAACGTTCACCACGAGAGTGCCGTGACGAACACGAAGCACTTCGCCTTACTAATAACAAGTCTTTAGTTACGTGTAATTAAAAACTCAAACATTGACATCTAACAAATCACACAACGCGCGCGCCGCCACTATGAATCACAGAGCGTGTCAATTAAGCTATTATTAAAAGAAAGATTATTAAAAAGCACGGTATTATTTTCATGTTCTCAGAAATTACAATCACTCGTGAATCAGAACCACACCCTGACGACTCAACTTGCTGAGATTATAATCTCGAGGGCACCATGAAGCGCCGGGTAAGCGTGACTGCAACATTTTAAGAATAACAAAACCCAAGTGAGGCTCACATAGCTCTAAGCAATGTTATGTTAAGCGCTAGGTGACATCGCCACATAGTGAGCGGGATACCAGCAATAAATAAATGCTCGATTCACAGTTCATTAATTAATATTCAGTGACTAGGCAGAATGTTTTGTTATGATTGCTTACTAGAAAACAATGACTTATTCCACTACTAATTTGGCTCGATTGTTAAATTATTAATTATATACCAATGAATTTTTCTGAACTTAAGTACAGTGATTAGTCACACCACAAGCTTTACGGTGAAGGAAACCATCGAGAGGAAACCTGCATACGTCTGAGAAGCAATTCAAAGGCGTATGTATAGCCGTGCTTGAATGACGGTGATGGACTCGCAATCTGTCACGTTAGCACCTAAAATATATCTCTGGCGGAAAGTGGGTGTGTGGGCACTACATATACCCCTCTGCCTACCCCTTCAGGGACCTTTTTGGGAAGGCGTGAGGATATACATTTAATTATCACTTATTCATAACGGAATAGTTTTATAGACATTTTTTACTACGGACTGTAACTAAGATACATACATATCGTCACGCTCAGAGCCTTTCGGAGCAGGCAGAGTGAGCACCAGTACTTTCTAGACTTACATATCACGTCCATGCTCGCCGGATTCAATTACTCTTAACGTTTTCGTCTGTGATTGTTCGATAGATTTGATCTAGATGGTTGGAACGTGATCTTCTTCTGCCTCTTCTTCCAGACACTTGCTCAATATAATTATATCCGTTTTGTAAAGTTAGCTACAAACTTAAAGAACTTCAGCGTTTTACTGCGTAGCTAAATAATATAGAACACATGTTCATCGGAAAACTCCACAGAGTATTCCGTAAACATAATATGTAATGTGACTTGCTCACCAGTAGCAAATGTTCTAAAGTACTTGTAAAGTCGCTGATATGTATCGCGGCAAATTCGTGCGTGAGTGAGTGGCGAATTCGCGGGTAATTAAATTTTGACGCATGCGCAGACGCCTCAGGCCCACCCGATATCATCAGTGCGTGTAATACGGACCCGACGACAACCACCGATACCCGATGATTTAATATTCTGATCACGACTTGCATTTTATGAACAAAATTACCGTATTTATAGCAAATTATACGAGAATATCAAGTTTGTCTCATATCCATCGGCCTCTCCCCGGTATAAGCTTGCGATTAATTTCAATGACAGCTCCTAATAAATAAGATTTGAACATCATTGTCTGTTCCATTTTTAATTGAACTGTATCATTATATAATTAGAGTTATTTATCATTAACTCATTTTGGTACATACATTAAACCACATAATTTTCAGATGCTGCAACGTAGATGTAGACATATGCTACCTGTACTTGTACGTAGTGTAGATACCTTCTAACAAAAAATAAAACCTTAAATTGTATGCCATGGTAGCCTAGTGGTTCGAGTAGTTGCCTACAGCACAAAGATTGAAAGTTTAAATCCCGTCGGTGCCTGTAAGTTTTTCTGAACTTACTTGTTCACTATTTAAATTGATAGTAGTCACACCACGAGCTTTACGGTGAAGGAAATCGTCGAGGAGACTTGCACACCTACGTTTGAGAAGAAATTCTAAGGGTATGTATGGTCATGCTTGAGAAACGACAATGGACTAGCCATCAATCATATTGGTACCTAAACCACACCCATTTTCCACCTATCTCCGGTGAAAAAAGGTGGTGTAAGTACTACGCACCTCTGCTTACCCCTTTGGGAACCCTTGTGGGAAGGCATGGAGATATATTAATAATAATAAACTAATTATTTCAATGAAGAACTTCGTTCCGTACTCGTTAAACGGAACGCTGCTGGCACGCACGCTTACAAGTCATAGTAAGATAGATACATGGGCCTTCCTTCCCCGTTTGTCGACAAAAAAATAAGCCCGAAAACAAAGTGACTCCGAGATTCTTACGTTAGTAAATGTGAATACTACACGTAAGTCTTTAAGGACATTTCTCGGAATTCCGAGCGAGACAGTAAAGGACTCGCGGCGACTGACTCGTCTCGTAGATACCTGACCGTCGAACGGCACTTGAAACCAGTCTCGATCAATCCACCTCTTGTTGCTCGTGTTAAATAAAAAACCTCTTTTAAAATACCAACCGAAAGAGCCCACTGACACTTGTCATTCCAGTCCTCAATCCTTTATATTTGTCTTTGAAATGTGATGACAGTGGTACAAATTACGACTACAAATCTGAGTGTCGTTCATAACGCGCTATCTGACGCGTGTGATGGATGCGCGTGCGCGGCCGCGCTCGGATCACCGCTCGTAATTAATACGAGCGGTCCGCCCTATGGGAATCACTGTCACTCGATGTCGTTTTCCACTTCGTAACGTAACACCGAATAGTGTTCTGTCAACGCCTGCTCATTTGTAGCTCATTTAATCCGGTTCTAAAACAATTACGTGTCGACGTAAATCTCATTTGTGGCATGAGGAAATGTTAATGCCAAATATGTCATGTACGTTAACTTTCTCGTGTAAGTAAATTGGTTTGGAGCACTTTAACAAAGGTAGTAAATATAATTTTAAGATAAGGAGTAAATCGTAAAACTCATGTAGTAAATAGGGCCTCGTTGTTGCGCTCGCGCATGCCGCCTTAGACGCGTGCTATTGTTGTGCGCAATTTACCGCCGCTTCAATCGCTGAAATATTTCGTGCAACGGGCATGTCCAATTGCTAACGAGCCGACTGCGACGCACAAATGAATAAGCACCTCTTGCTCAGACTAAGTGATAGTGCTTGTATATTACTGACACTTGAAATGACGTTGCTTCGTAATCTTTGTAATGTAACACGACGTCATGACGACGACGACGGCCCAATAGATTTTTGTAGCAATAATATTAGGTATGGTATATATTTATATGTCCAACCGAAGGTAGATTGATTATTATAATATGCAGATAATTATTCATAATCGGCCGAAACTTATGGAAATATCATAGTCTATTACAGTCTCCATATATCTCTATAAATATATTATTTGATTAATATTCTTACATACATACATACATATCATCACGCCAAGTCCCTAACGGGGTAGGCAGAGAGTATAGAGCGCCAGTTCTCTCTAGACTTACATACCTCTTTCACTTCGTCCACATTCATCAGTCTCTTCATACATGCTCGTCGGTTTCGAGTACTCTTAACGTTCCCGTCCTTGAGAGTCCGATCTATTTGATCCAGGTAGTTGGAACGTGGCCTTCCTCTGCCTCTTCTTGCACGCACTTTTGCTTTGTATATCTGTTTCGTCAATCTTTCTTCACTCATCCTTTCTATGTGTCCAAACCAACGTAACATGCCTTTCTTCATCTTTACAATCACGCCCTCATTCACGCCAGTTGATTTGCGAATCTCTTCATTGCGGATTCGATCTAATATCGTTACGCCGCACATTTTTCGAAGAGATCGCATCTCGACTACATTCAAGCTATTTTCATACTTCCTCTGACATACCCAGGATTCGCTGCCATACAATAAGGTAGGTACCAATATCGCGTTGTGGACAGCAACTCGAGCATTCTTGCTCAGACTTTTACTGCCCATCAACACCGACATGGCTCCATTCACCTTATTTCCGGCAGTTATCCTTCTTTCAATATCTTTTCATACTTTCCATCTCGTGTGAACATGCTTCCAAGATATACAAATTCATTCACTTGCTCTAGAATTTGCCCATTTACCGATATAGCACACTCGGTCACTTGTTCATCTCTTTCGAATACCAGAACCTTAGTCTTGCCAGCGTTTGGGGCGCAGCCCTTCTTTTCACATTCTACTTTCATGTGGTAACTAGTGACTGCAGTTCGCCCTCTGATGACGCCAGTAAAACCGTCATCGGCGTATAATAGGCAGTTGACCACTAAGTTTCCCATTTCACTCATCCGTTCGTTCTTAGTGCTCTCCAGACGGTTATCTAGATATATAATGAACAGCCGGAAAAGACATGATACACCTTGTTTGACCCCCGACTTCACATCAAACCAGGGTGACATCTCATTAACCTAACGCGCCCGCTATCACTATAAATTGATTTCACGGCATGCAGTGAGGAACTGCTTCACTCCATATCCAGGCAACACGTCCCAGAGTTCCTTCCGTGCGACTCTATCAAATGCCTTCTCTAAGTCGACGAAAGCGCGGAAAACTTTCTGGTTAACATCCAAAAACCTTTCCGCGATTCCGCGAAGCGAGAAGGTTTGATCCATACATCCTCTTCCTGGTCTAAATCCACCTTGGGATTCCCAGAGAAATCTTTCGGATCGCTCTTGCATTCTTATCGTCAGGATCTTCGTATACACTTTACTAGCTAAACTGACCAAGCTGATGGCTCTGTAGTTTGAGCAGTCCAATCGTGATCCCTTTCCTTTATAGAAAGGCACGATGACTGCTCGCCTCCAGTCGTCCGGAACATCACCCCTTTCCCAGCAAAGATTGCATAGCAAATAGATGACGTCCCAGACCGCTGGTCCACCGTACTTGATCATCTCAGCCGTAATCCCATCTATTCCCGCAGCTTTTCCACATTTCAGACTTCTTATCGCACTTACAATCTCTCCCATGCTTATTTTATCCGCTATAGGATCCTCGACAGATTCTGTTGGAGGCAGCTCTATGAGTAGATCAGCGGCATCATCATCAT
>JACCPG010010004.1:0-14561 GCA_016069955.1 Drepana arcuata | reverse complement strand
TAAAGAATTTTAAAGCCTTTTGTAAAGTGGTGATCGAGGTAAAACTCTCGCCATCTGTCACATTGTCACTTAACCAAATTTAGCTTCGGAGATGTCGGATGTCTTTGTAAACATCTGTAAAAATAATAATAAATTCTTTATTGAATTACAAGTTATATATGACATGGTTTGGGATCTCTTCATTTAAGGTGCTTCTTTTTCGACGTTTATAAGTGCCCACCTGGTCCTATGTGAAATAAAAAGATTTTGATTTTGATTGATTGTGATTTTGAAAGTTATAATAACCTATATGAAGGCGTGAAGATATAGATCTTGTTATAAACAAAACATTTTCAAATTATATGTAAACTGTGTTATATTACAGGTACGTATTACATGTCTAATTATCGTCGGTTGCACGTTTTGCCTCTCTGCACGAGCGTGCTTACACTTATAATAATATTATGCATCTCCAAATTGTACTCAAGCATTTCAAATTCAGAAATAGTATGATAATTTAATTAAATAACTTTCTAAACAAAGAGTAATTATTGGGAGTAACTACTACGCATATTTTCTGGATGATAAAGTTCCCAGTATCAACCACATCAGCGAAGCTTTCAAGTGAGTTCGAAGTAATAAAACATTTTTATATAAATAAATCAATTACTAAGTACCGGGATCGGTAAAGTGTTTAAGGAAGCGTTTGAGTCGCTGCATATTGGCCCCAGTCGTTTCTGTGTGCCAGTCACGGCGGGACAGTTTATTTCAACTTCCCAACTTCGCAAGCGTTCGAAAGGGGCATAATTTTCATAAGGAACGCGCCGCTGCGCACCGAAGCAAAAATTAGATTCATCAGCGTTCCAGACACATTTTCTCGAAACATTCTCTTAGATACCAATTCGATTCAACTTCCTAACGAGTGTGTGAAGGGTGTGCTAACTTTTGATAAATGTGCATATGCATAAATATATGAAGGTCCGATCCTACTAACGGACTGCGAAGTGATAACTGCTAAGTATTGCTCAAGATAATAAAATAATTAAATAATATTAAATACAATATGGTATATTGAAGCCGTGGTGGCCGAGTGGTTCGAGTAGTTGCCTACAACACAAAGTTTGAAAGTTACAACTCGACTATACCAATGAGTTTTTCTGAGCTTAAGTACAGTGATCATTCACTATGAGCTATACGATTATGGATCGAGAGGAAACCTGCACACGTTTGAAAAGAAATTTATATATTTAAATGTAGTGTGCGTGTGCACTCCTAGGTAATCAGTGTGTAACGATAATTTTCAAACATTTGTGGAAGGTGCACACTTCCTCTTGGCGCTTTCCCTCAGTCAGGACTGAATATTGACTTAGTCGCGATGTTTTCCTACAATCTTATGCTCGTAGTGTACAATTTTTAGGTACATATGTTTTTCGCCATGTGTTTTTGTTTTGAGACGGTTCGAACCTATAATTTTAAACTTGACAGGATCTGGCCAAATATATATCTTTTTCAAATACGAAAAATATGCTAACATTAGATAAAATATTATACATAGCATTAGGCGTATTAAGGCTATAACCGTAAAACTCTCAACCGAATTACCATACCAACCAAATACAGACCATATGTTTGAATAATGTGCATTTTTCATTACGAGCGCTATATTTCACTCGATAATGTGTGTAGATAATTGACATAAATTGGCTTGTTATATGCCTGTATTATTATATGATGTAGGAGTATTATACACTTAAATTTAATTTGACATGACTGATCCCCAAAAGGGAAGGCAGAGGTGAAAGAACACACTGTCTTTCCACCGGAAATATTTGTAGGAAACATAAATACATATATTATATGGATTTCCGCCAACTTATACCTTCTTTCTATTAAATACAATAAAGTGTTTAAAAATATGTACATATGTAGTTACTATGTACTATTTTTATTTATTATTATTATAGGTACTATGTTAACACTAAACATGTAAAAAATTATACACATCATCACGGCGAGTCCCTAACGGGGTAGGCAGAGATAATAGAGTGCCAGTTTTCTCTGAGAGACTTACCTGCCTTTTTCGCTTCATCCACATTCATCAAGCATATCATACATGCTGGTTCGAGTACTCTTGACGTTCCGTCTATTTGCGTCCGATCGATTTGTTAAAAATTATAATTTATTATAATTAATATTGTGACAGTAACTTAACCAGAAACGTAGTCAAAGAAACATTGAATACAAGTGTTGTTTGGAACGTAGACATAATTTACTTATCTCACGCGAGACCAGAAAGTTTTGCTCAAACAAATAATATAGGTTTCGTTGCGCGGGGAGCACCTGGGCGGCACTACGATCGGTGTATCCCGAGGGAAATAAAAACTTTGTCGCACGTCGCTTGTCCTAAAGCCTTCTTTCTGGCTCCAGCCTTTGAGACACGTTCACCGATTTGAGACACTTTATAGCTTTGATTCGCAACGACTGCCATTTTTAAAAATATTATTTAAACCAAAAACTGCAAAATTATTCCTAAAATAGCAATAACAGTTTATTAATTAATATTACATACCTGCGGATTAAAGACTCGAAAATTGAGCCCGGTCTTCTTTCCGAGCATGACATGAAAATGTCCATTTAAGAGAATTATTAACGTAGACACTTCTTAGTTCTAACGTCGGAATTTCTCGAAATGACTTCGCTAATATTACTAGTGCTGAAAGTTTTCGACGTCCCAAGTTCGATAACTGCCCGGATCTCAGCAGGAATTTTTAAATTAATTTAAAGGAAAAATAAAATTAACGAAGTCGCTGAAAATTTAATTATAACCGTCGTAATTTATGTCAACAAACTTTGGACGAGCGTAAGAACATTAAGTTTACTTACTATAATACCATAAAGCCTGTTTGACACGTTTTTGGTCACTGGGATACATACCAACCAACCAGTATACATTTATACCACAATAGCGAATGCAATAACGAAAAACTTACCCCGATTCCCTAAGGTTCACGTGTAACTGTCACCTGTTTTGGACGGATCTGCCGTCACTATATACCTACTTAAGACACCGCACACGTTGAATAATGTTTTCTAGTATCGATGTCTGCCTTGTATACGACACGACAGCTACTTTTATATAACTTTGAAGGCAAGGAGAGGAAGAGGATGATAATCATAGAAAATAAAAAAAAGATGTCTGTAAACAGGGAGGTCAGATCGAATGTGCTGGGTAGACCCAAAATCCTTTTGTTTGGTTCTTGTGTGGCTTGGTATAATATTTGTATGTAGTTTTATACTATTACATACCTAACGTCTATTATGGTTTTCTATTTTGTATGTAAAGTTTATTATTCAGTGATTTTGTCACTTCCCTCTACTAATTCCTTTAGTACAAAATTATTATTATTATACAATTGTATTTATATAGCACTAAAGTCTCCTTCGGAGATCCTTGAGTCTCCTACCTTATCACCCTTACTCTTGGTAATCTATAAAATCTTTGAATAAACATTTGCCTTCTTTGCCCTTTTGCACTCGTAAAAGGGGTTTGGGTAACTCCCCTAAACTTATTTAAAGTTTTACCCTAGGAAATCCTTTCGCAAGCAGTTTAAATGTAGAATGGAATATGTATTAGACTAAAAGGAAAGGTGCTGGGGATTGGTTAGAAAGGTAAACAAGTATCCGATGACTAGCGTTATAGGGCTCTTATTAGGAACTTCCAAAGAATATACCTGTAGTACAACCACTACCTACTTTATAATGAACAAAAGCAAATTGCTTTAATCTGCCACTTTATCTCAGTCGTATAACTTATTTGTATCTATAGCTATAAAAAGTTGCCGTGGTGGTCAAGTATTTCGAATAGTTGCCTGCAATATAAAGATGCGAATACTAACTCGCCATCTCTGGCGGAAAGCGGGTGCGTGGGTACTACCTATTCACCTCCGTCTACCCTTTCGGATCCGCATGGGAAGATGCGAGAATACAAACGTTAAAAGATCATTTAGATAAATTTAGAGCCGTGGTGGCCGAGTGGTTCGAGTCACAAGTTTGAATGCCGACTGTACCAATGAGTTTTTCTGAACTCGAATCTAGAGGAAACCTGTATACGTCTGAGAAGCAATTCAAAGACGTATGTATACTCGTGCTTGAGTAACGGCGACGGACTAGCCATCTGTCAGGTTGGCAACTAAAATGTATCTCTGGCCTAAAGTGGGTGTGTGGGTAATACCTATACACCTTTATATGCCCCTTAGGGGACCCTTTTGGGAAGGCGTGAGGATATAAAAGGTAAATTAAGCCACTATGTCTTTACAGTCAACGATAGTAAGCAACAAAAAGTTGATACAAAACATCCCTTTGTAACAAATAAACAAAGTTTTCATCTTAATCAAGGCCTGTTTTAGATCGTAAGTAGTTGGCAAAGATGTATTGATGAGGGTAAACACTCCAATAACGTCTATCGTATAGATCAGCTTTTCAGTTTTCAAAGGGTCCAAAGTTGAAGTTCGCCTGAAGGTATTTCTTGGATCATCAAGACGGTTTTCCAATTTTAACTTTACTTAACCAAGCGGCGCGGTAGCAATTTTAGAATTATCTTACTTCTTTGGCGGCTCATCAAAATCTGTTGGTCTTGCAAAGTTTTCTGCGTGTAAAGGTTACCTTTTTTATTTGTAGCCTATAACAATTTATAAATAAATTAATCAGGCGTTAAAATAATTAAACTCGTTCGTGATGGATACTCAAGTCTTTCAAGATGTGTTTATTAAAACTTTTTAAATATGAATTAAGATGAAATGTTAAGTCATATTGTTTGCGTTGAAGTTTTTGTTGGTCATATATTTCATTTCAATAAGCTTGTGTCATAACATTTCTTTATTTGTTTTTTTTTATTGCGATTTCAGGATCGTGTATGTTAATATTCAAAATAGTATTAGATGTAACTGATGCCGTGTGTCATTGTTTAGAGATCTAGGGAGCGGCGCCGGAGTCAATATGCGGAACATTTCCTATTACACGCCCACTTCTTCCCGTGAACGTAAGAATTTACATAAAGGCGATGATACCGGCAGCAAATAATATTATTAAATATTTTAAACAGCGTTATATCGGTTCACTGCTGGAATTTTGAATGAACATTACAATTAATTTGCATAGATTTGCTGATTAAATGGCTAATTACAGTAACAAACACACGAATACGCCACCTATAGGTAATTGCTGTTACGGTGTTCTTGAAGAGAATGGCTGTATGTTTTATGAAAGAAAGCTAAATTCCATTTATGATAAATGAACCGGTATTTATATATTTCATTATGGTAAATAAGTATATATGTTATATAATGATGAGGATGAACGGACCATTTATATTTTTTAAATATTCGGTATTATTAGATACATTGATCTCAGCTCTATATATATCAGCCCATATTTTTATTCCAACACAATTTGTAATGGAAGCGACACGCGGAGACAAGAGAGCAAGGCTAGGGCGGGCGGGGTCGACGGGCGACGCGAAATTACTTGCAAATTCCATTTACCCACTCCGTGGCCACGCGACATAAGAAACCGGTTGCTGTCGCTTCTCATATTTGTAGTTATGCTCTAGCCTCGGTTTCTATAATATGAATACATGAATAACGGTTAAGGATTGGTTGTCTAAGGGAAGTTTTTAGGACAATTACATGACATGTAGCTATGAAAATACCTGTCATACATAAATAATATCACGCTGAATTTGTATATTCTCACGCCTTCCCACAAGGTACCCCGAAGGGGTAGGCAGAGGTGTAGTACTACCCACACACCCACATTCCGTAACCCACTGTACTTAAGTTCAAAGCTCATTGGTACAGTCGGGATTCGAACTTGCTATCTTTGTGTCGCAGGCAACTGCTCGAACCACTCGGCCACCACGGCTTTTTTTATCAAAGGATATAGACAATTTTTTTCATCTAAAATCCTATCTAAAATAATTTTCCCAAATAATCATCATTTCATAAAAAAAATATATATTGATTCGAATATAGTCCTACCTACGGACTCCAGTGTGCAAACAGTATAAAAATTTGTGCCCTACTCCGTCAATTAGGAACCTGAATATATCTGCGGTGGAAAGAGGGTGCTATCTGACATTCACCTTCCCTTCCAGAAACCTCTTATGAGAAGGCGTGACGATATCAAGGTCTGAGTGAAGTACATTACATATAAAATAATCCATGTTTACTATTCAACACCTTAACTGAAAAGAAGTTCCATAAAAGTAATATTCTTGAAATCCGTACGAAACACGGCCAGAAGTTTCTTATTATTCATGTTTGCGGTGTGATTACCAATGGAGGAGCACAAGGGAGGTCCTCCGATTGGTATGTAAGTTACCGGGTGTTACGGCGAACTTAGCTCATTACTAGAGCCACGCCATCGGAATGACAATAGACGGAATTTTTAGTTCATTCTCGTCCACGCTTATTAGGTGCTCCTGGACTCGCAATGAGACTTGAAACCGATCCCCAGTCGCCATATTGAATTTAACGGTCTAACACTACGGTCATGTCTTGCTTTGGTTTTAATAGAACACTAATTTTCACATCCGCTTTGAGAAAACTGTAAATATTTGTTTGAATTTTATTTTTACAGCTTTTTAAAATGCAGTGGACATTTTATGTGAACAAACTAACTAACACTAGGCGTACAAATAAAAGAGTATATAAGTTTATAGAAGACACTTTGTAAGATTTTTCAGTGTTATCAAGCGACACTTTTATCTGTCATCTCGTATATTCCCCAATCTCTCACAATATGTAAGTACTCAGGAATATCTTGCGTTGTTATTGGCAGTATCTATTTCAAGACTTGTCACAAGCTTGGCTTATGAATAATTTACGTTACTGCCGCGACCGCAAAGTGTTTATTGTGATAGCGCCTGGCTTCACAACCGCAGTCTCATGTAAGATAAAACACCTAGATTTTTCCTCTCAATCTCCGGAGGTATGTTTGCGAAAATATTCTTACAGTAAAAGATCCCAAAGTCAAGGAGGGACTTCAGTAAAATGAGTTGTATTTCCCAAGCAGCAAGTCCGAATGTATGTAGTATGAAGCATCGCACTCTAGCCACCGTAACAAAACCGAATCAAATATTGCAAGGAGTTACGTACAAGGATTAGAATACAGCGTTTAGGATCCAATGTCGTTGGTATAAGGTCGATAATTGTTTGGAGAATAAATTACCTTTTGCAATGAGTGGCGGAATCGAGGGAAGGCAGTAGTAAATAACAAGCGAGATCGGATTATTTCGATAAGATCGTAAAATGAAACAGGGCGCGCCTCGACGGGACGTTTTCTTTTTGAATATGTTACACGTTAGCCAGCACATTGGCCACGTACGGATGTAAAATGTGAAAGTTTGACTTGGCTCATTCTGTCGTATCTAACACATCTGCTTCCTGAGCGGAATACAGTTAAAATATGAGGGGGCTGCAGCCAATAATTTTCAGCCTGGGCTATCTGCTACTTATTATTAGTTTGATATGTAAACAATGCAATCTTTCAATATTTTCCTTCAATCTAAAGCTCGTAGTATGCTTAATCATTAGTACAGTCGGGATTCGAACTTGCAATCTTTGTGTTGCAGGAAACTAACTACTCGAACCATTCGACCACTATGGACTAAAGCAAAAATACTTACGTTCACACAAAAACGTTTCGCAGTCAGGAGTTCTAACCACTAGACCAGACGGCCGTCGTGGAGAGTAAGAAGAATTACCGCAGGTATTCAGGTTTTGATCAATTAATAAACCTAATAAAGTTTTGGATTGCGTGTTATGCCAGTTTTGTTCATTCATTGGAATTTATCTTGGTGAGTCTGGTGCAAGGATAGGGGCATGTGGGCACGCGTGGGGCTCTGGACCGTCCGGGAGCAATCTTATTTTTCCGGCGCTGGCGCGGTGCCTGCGGCTTATTGCCTACGTGCCACCGGGCCGGTCGCGCGCCCGTCATATTATTCTATCGGCTATCGGCTGCTTCCACACCCCGCCGCACCACCATATTAGTATACCCGACACTGCCCTCCTCTGATATTGCTCCGCGTCGTAAATAAAACTGCCACAGGCCAACTAACCGCACTCAGGGAAAGCCTACCTATAATATTACCTTGATAAGACTTTTAGAGAGAGTTAATACCATTCTGGGTAAATGATAGTGCTAAGACAAATTGATATTTTATCTTCTTATCTACATCCTGTGTGTCTAACAAGTTAAGAATTTTGTACGCTTTTGCTTTAGACTAGATATTACATCTAGTTTTAGTTTTGCGAATTACTGAAAACACAAGTCTTTCGTATTTTTTTATTATTGTTTGGCGAGCAACTGAAGTAGGGACAGATAACATGGTATATCAGAACTTGTATATGACAATTACGCAAACAATAACGTTATAAGGGTGGCCACAGGCTGCGTTATTACCACCAGCACCATGCGGTCGGTCGGAGGCGAATGTCGGCGCTTACTGTCGGAAAAAGTGAAAGTTTTTATCTGTCTCCCCGGTCGCCCGTTCTCATTTCACGGAGCCACTCTTGATCGCTATCGCTTTCCCAGGGTTGAACAGCGATCCTGATTTGATTGGCAATAGCCGAATAGTTAACGTCGATTTATGTTCATGATTGATCGTCATTTGTTTTCGCGTGAGTTGTAATTGATGAGATTTAAGCTTATGAGAATGGTTTTAATCCGTTTCCAGGTGGTTCCCCGAAAGTGTAACAAGGTGTGATTTGGATTTCAATATATCATCATACATTTGTTGATGAAGATTACTAACTCTTTATTTCACTTACCGAAGTGTGAAGTATTATTACAAATATTGTATTGTCACTGATATTCCACGTGCCAAATTAGTTAAAATTATATTTAGATACGTTACGGTTAGATAACGTGTTAGATAATTTGAAACCGTGTTAATCTTCTAGTGAAGTATTATCAAATTACAAATCAAAATATATTATCAAAGGGCGCACTGAAATAAAGCAACCCTGCGGCGGGAACAAAGAAAAAACGTTGAAAACTCAAGGGGGTGATGCGTCAAAATATTATGTGACCAAGTGCCGAGACGCGTTGATCCTCTCCGAAGAAAGTGACATGTACTTTGTAAATATGCGTTTTTGTCACTCCTCACGCGCTATTTACGACTTAAGTTCATTACTTGATTAAATTTCTGACGTGACAAATAGTGTCGTTTGTGCAAAGGGGGAAGTTAATGGTAAAACTGATGCAATGGAATTGAATCATGTAATTTGTAAACATCAAGATGATGGTAGTTGTGAATTTGAATTTAAATCTGGTATGTCGTCTTGTGTGAATTGTTTTATATTTGGAACTAATAGGTAGTACCTTGTAGGTTTTTTACCTTAGGCTATTAGATTATTTAGATACTTACATACATACATATCAACACGCCGAGTTCCTAACGGAGTAGGCAGAGAGAATAGAGCGCCAGTTCTCTTTAGACTTACATACCTCTTTCGTTTCGTCCACTTTTTCATTTAGAAAAACTTCTTGAATATTAAAAACAATACGATATTATTATATTTAGGTACATGTTTTCTAAGACATGATGCGTCAATTGTTTGTTTTTACTTACCACTATATAATTGAACAGTGGTCAAATTTATATCTATTATCGTTAAATTTAGTTTTAGTTTTTTATTTTTAAATTGGGTCAGTCAAACATTTCTTTGATTACCAGCTCAGTACTGATCCTATGTTCCCGGCATCATTACTCACCCACAATTTTGGAAGTTGGTCGAAGCTCGATTTCATTTTATTAGCACATCGCGTTAGTGGTTCCAGGGGTCGGCAGCCCCTAATAAAATGAGTGGAGGTAACGGCGGCGTGTTTGCAGTGACGCGGCCGAGATGCTGATAGCGCACGCTCGCTGGCTCTTATGAACTAACGTTTAAACCAAACTGAATAAAAATACACTTCTAGCTTTTTACAATTTATGTTTACTTTGATTTTACGTAGATTATTATTAATTTTGGAACAGTTTATAGACACATGGTGATAACCACAAATCAAATTGACATCGATGGAAAATAAACATAGAATGTCAGATTAACTCATGTGGAATGTACAAAATATATTTTGTTCATTCTGTATGTCCATACATAATATCTATGTGTGACCGTTCGTTGTTTGTCTGATCAACTTTACCATAAATATATTTTAATACATCAGGTTAGACAATGGATTGATAAAGATTATTGTGACATTATAAGGTGGTGTAACTGTATAATGTAAAAAATATGTGTACTAACCGGCTTTTTATTAACTACTAGTTTCTGTCCGCGGCTTGGAGTTCATACATTATAATATAAGAACTTTTACTTTTCAGGATGAAAAAAAAAGTTGCCTATGTCCTATTCCTGGGTATAAGCTATCACCATTTCAACTTTTAGCCAAATCGGTTCAGCCGTCAGTAAGATTATAAATTTGGTTGGTGACAGAAATCCTTCAGTAGATTCATCGGTATGGAATATGTAAGCTTCTAAATTGGAATAATATGTAAAAGCTTTCAAGAATTGTAGGTAGGGTATATTCAATTCTTCGTATGTCGTTGTATCAAATAACTCAACAGTTTTAATATAATTAAGCCAAGCCCAAAGTGCGCTTTAAACTTTCCCAGTTTTAATTCGCCTGTGAGATTTTAATTTAGCGAGAAACTGTTTCCTCGAACTTGTTATAATGTATTCATATATTAACAAAATACTGACATTCAGCCCGGCACGGCTGCGTAATACCAAAACTGCTTTATATTCATTTGCGATTTCAGAAATGTTTTCATTTTAAGGCTAAAAACCTATATACCATATACCTATAAACCAGCCATATATTTTTTATTTGAGACACGGTTTCGAGTAGGGACCCCAACAACCGACTCGTGGTCCCGAGTCGGGTGTTGTGGTCCCTACTCGAAACTCCAATTCGAATCTCGACTGTACCAATGAGTTTTATCGGAACGTATGTACCTACAGTGATTGCTTACACAATCAGCTTTACGGTGAAGTCATGAATCGAGAGCCAACTTGGCTACGTTTGAGAAGAAAATCAAAGATTTTTGTGCAGTCTGCGCTTGTGTGTCAGTCAGTGCTTTTCGGACGGTGCATTTGAGATTTGCAAACTGTCAAGTTGAAACTTAAATTTATAATTGGGAAAGCTGATATTACCACTGTCTATCCGTTTTTCCGTATTTTCTACCGTAATTTTTTTATTATCTTCTTAAAACTTACTTTACTTGAAAAAACTTGAGTAATGATCATAATAGATAAAAGACTAAACTCTTAAAATCGTAACTCATACAGCTGCTAAAGAATGTTTTGATAATCCGCATCCGGGTAGTCGGTAGAACGAGAAAGCATTTACTTATTTTGCACTGCAGTGACATTTTTCTTTATGAACTCCCTCGCCCTGTTTTTATTAATTCCTACTCCCTAGCTCCAAATAAAAGCTTAAAAAGGGAAATATTTTCATGCTGTAAATACCTTTCAAGGAGTACATTGCTCCACGCTCGTTTTTCCTTATTTAGATAATGATGTTACAGTCATAAGCGGGATCACAGCTTCATATTTTTAAGTGCTCATGAAAACTTTAGTCTTTATCATTATTTAAATATTACTCATATTCATAGTGAGCAATGATAAATACGCACTTTATAATAAGAATACTTTGACTACCTTGCGCCTTACACCTGATACAAATACACCTGAAGCTATTCTAGGATCTAGTACCATCATTATTCGAACGAGACGTCTAAATGGCATCTTTAAACCTGTTTCTTACACATTCTTGAACAATGATCGCTCATCACAATCGACAAGCGTGTCGGCACTACCACCCTTCGCGTGAATTTCTATACACCTAATATTTTATCTAGTTTTGGTATGGTGGTTCCTGGTAACTTAGCTTGAGGTCATAGGTTTAATTCCTATTGAGGGACATTAACATGATGAAGACGAACATTTGTAACTTAGTCTTGGGTGTCCTATGTATTAAAGTTATATCTATCTTATATAAGTATCAATTGTTGTCCAATTCCTTTTCGTCTCCCCTCAAGGGTCCGCGAAGGGGTTGGCTGAAGTATGTACCCATACACCCACATTTCACCGGAGGTATAATGCCAACATGACAGATGGCGAGCCCATCGTTGTTGCTCAAGCACGGCGTGCAGTCTACCCAGACGAATGCAGGTTTCCTCACAATGGTTTCCTTCATCACAAGCCTCGCAGTGTGACTCATCACTGTACTTAATTTCAGAAAAACTCATCGGAACAGTCGGAATTCGAAATTGCAATCTTTGTCTTGCAGGCAAATACATTATAATTATTTTTTATTTATTTATCTTGTGTAAAGCAATATTGCTGCGGTTAAATGTCGTGCGTATGTATGTTATAGCATCAGTGGTCGGCTGTTATTAGACGCCTTGCTCTGTTTATGTAGATGAAGCTGCGAATAACTTTATTTGTTCTTCGACTTTAATTAAAACCCTACTGTACTCTATCTACATTAGAATTTATGAATGATAGCCAACCACGGTTATTAATTGTCCTTTTTGCAATCAATCAGGTAGGTTATATTTCAGAAAATTCGATGGGTAACAATGCACTCCTACTTAAAAAGAAAACCACATCTAAACAAATACAAATAAAAAAAAATTGAATTTTTGTATATTCTCTATCTGTTTGTCATATTAAAATGACCGCTTTTTATCAAATGTATCTGGATGTATACACGATACATAAATCAAAAAATTGTGTCTGTCTGTCTGTTCCGGATAATCTCTGAAACGGCTGTACAGATTTTAACGGGACTTTCACTGGCAGATAGCTGATGTAAAAAGGAGTAAATAAGGCTACTTTTATTTTTGAAACTAAACAAAAACTTTTTTGTTAAATTCCACGCGGACGAAGTCGCGGGCATAGCTAGTATTAAATAAACTAGGCACATGAGATGTTCATCTAGGTGTTTTTTATTCTTGGTGGTAATGACAAATTCAATTAAAAACTATCTTTAAATGTGACGTATAATAGTAGTAATTTTTAATTTGAATACTTTATTCAAATACAAATTAACAAGTGGCTTGCTTGAGTCACTACTTTGTACCTTTCATTGACTTCAAATATATGTATTTGTAAATTCAGCACGAATTTTAATAGCATGTCGAATTCCTTTGTTTTCTCCCACCCTTAAGCAGTTCAGGGTAAATAAATTTGGGGGCGAACATGAATTGATTCGACAAGTTAATGAGTCATTCAAAGAGTCATAAAGTTGTCGGCGTCTCTCTGCTTAATATAGCCGCGTTGCAAGAAACAATTAGACAAGCGGGAACAATCATTCTAGTGGGTGTCATGGAAGTACTCATCAATTTATAGATGTGGCATTCTGCTTATGTTATTTAAGATAAATCTTAAATATTAATGTTGTTTTAGACTGACTCATTCGGTCCCAGATATTTTCCAGCCAAGGGGTGTGCGAAGCTTATTTTCAAAATATAAAGTTTTTCAAAGGCAATTAAGAAATTTGTTTTAATTTCTGCGCTGTAAAACAAGTAGGCACCAGAAGTCTTTTTTTACAGTCTTCAACATAAAGAAAAACTAAGGATATAAGCTTCTGAAGATCCAATATTTAAGTAGAAGTAACCTTTTATGACAGAGTAAATTGATATTTCACTTAAGATTTTACAACCTAATTAAGGCATTTGTGGTGACTAGATTTACACATAAATTTTGAATACCTTTTTCCTGCTAGACTAAATTGTTGTATTGAATACTAGTCATATACACAACACTACATAAACACTGATGAATGTGGACTCAGCGAAAAAGGTATGTAAGTCTAGAGAGAACTGGCGCTCAATACTCTCTGCCTACTCCGTTAGGGAATCGGCGTGATGATGTCTGTACATTAATAGTATTTTAATTTAGCAGAAATAATGAAATTTACTCATTATGCATTGAATGTTACCTAGCATTGGTTGAACGTTTGCATAACTAGTTAGTGGAAGCGATGGATGAACAGGTTTGGTATTGTAAAATATTCTTAGTAGATCTGAGTAGAGTGTGGCAACGTGTCGAATAGCGTGTAATACAGCGCGGGTATAAATCGCGAGGCACGGTGACGAGCGGAGGCGCACTTACACGCGGAATGAGAGACATCTACGCGATGTGCGCCCCCAGAGAGCTAAAATTTCCTTTTAATTGTTTCACTGAACGTACGACGCTCCACGTATTGCCTAATAGAATGGCTTAACTCCGAATTTGTATAAAGTTTCAATATCAATTAATGCTTCTACACCCTCTTGATACCATTAAGGAGACTACTTTTATGAGCACTTTGTATTTAAAGTGTTTCAGTTATAACGGAGAATAACAGTGGACTTGCACAATATTCAAATGAAATTGCATCTTTGCCAAAACTAGCGAGAGAATGGCGTCGCTAACATTAATATACAATAGAATTTCGGACCCTCCTTGTGTCGCGGCTGCCTCTTTGTTTTTATAGGTTGTTGAATAAGCATTAACTAAGTAATTTGAGGG